>CM057107.1:13229616-13307116 GCA_029959045.1 Taenioides sp. WSHXM2023 | reverse complement strand
AACAAAAATAACAATAGACAAACAATAAAACACTCAATATACACACAAAAGTACCGAGTTATGTTGACCTCAAGAGCTGCTCGTACAATATATCTGTACTGGAACTCAAACATATGGAAAAAAAACAGGTCTTTTAATGTTGTAAAAGCCACCGTGGTCATTGCGTACATGATACTTGTACATTTGAAGGCGTATTATGTAGCTTTTCCGGTGGAGGGTCTGCTATCTGCTCATCTCCATGGAAACGTTTCTTCTTTTGCCAGGACATGTTGCATAATACACCCTTAATATCATCATTTTTGGCAGGAGTAACCACGTAACTTATTCCCTCAATTAAAATGTTCAGATATATTTTTTCGAAGAGAGAGGATTAGACAATGGTAGCCAGCGTAGTGTCCAGTTTTATTATTTGTTTTAGTATATCTGATGTGAAACGCTGAATACTGTTATGAATGACAGCTCTACTGACCCCAAAATCATAAAATCTCATCTCAGACACATATTTGGGCTGGCGGTAGGACATTTTCACACATTTGTATTTCGTAACATGGCAACTATAAACGTAATTTGATGAATCATTAAGTTAAGCCCCCTTTTAGCTACCGGCGATGCTTACCCATGGATAGAAATCGGCTCCAAACATTCTATTTTATTTTCACTAAACAAGATGAGATACGAGTTTGGGCCCACGAGAACGAGACAAGATGAGATTTTAACAAAATTCCTGATAAACTTCACAATTCAGTTTCCGTTTTGGCCTCGCAATCTTTTTTATTAATTCAATTTAATGTTTTTGTTTCTATTTTACTGTAACTCACTAGCATGTGAACCTTTTTTGTCCATTCCAAATGTGAATACTTTGGAAAAAAAATCTTGTGCGATTATTTTTCTCATGTGCGGTCTTATGTACCATCCCTAGTATCCATAGTTTGGTCCATTTTGGAAGAAGAACATGCTTTTTTGGGCTTATATGGACTGTGCTAGACTTTCTGAAGAGGTCCGTTATTTGAAAATGAAATCTCAGAACATTTTTAGCTTTGTTCAACTTGTGTAATGCTTTTTAGTTGCCTTATATAAAGCTGTTATATGCCCACAATGTTATTTTATGGACAAAAGACTCCAAATAGCTCCAGAATCACAGCGAGGTTCCTCTTTGCATAACCTTGTATTGCATCATACACCACCTCCTTGACACTGAACACTTTGGTTCACATCTTTTCGACATGTCTCTGTAGCTGTCCAAACTCCCTCGTATTCTGAGTCTCCTGACCTGACATAACCTGGGGAATAAATTAAAAAATAAAAACTCTGAATGCTTTGACAGTGAAATTTATCACATTTAACTTAATATAGATTATAGTGGAAACATTCACTTGCAAAAAAGTGTCTGTAGAGCTTTACAAAATGGATAATACTCAATACTAAAACCTGTATTGAAACTATACTAAAAATGTGAACAAATTTGACCTCCTGAATTTAGTTTTAAAAGGGTCTATATATTATCTCTATGTTTCAAGGTTTCAAAGGAAGTAGATGAGACATTTCAGCTGCCATTCAAAACGAAGATTTTGCTATCACAAATAAAATAAAAACACGATAGAAAAATAAAAATATGACTGTTTGCTACAATAGTTCCACTCAGTGAAAGCAGGTAGAGGGTGCTCTTGGAAAAAACAAGGATCAGAATAAAACAAAACAAAAAACGAAACCCAGATACTCCAGAAAAGTAAGTACAAGGAAAAGTAAAGTTAAAAGGCCCGTATTTAAATGGACAAAGCCAACATGTTTCGACTATGACTGTCTTCATGAGGGCTTCGTTAGAACCATAAAAAATGAAGCATGGGCTCTTAAAAATGATGACAACGATGATAATAATAATAATAATAATAATAATAATAATAAACACTATTTTACTATTGAAGGATGTTTTTTTAATTATACTTTTTTCATACTTGACCTCGCTACAAGACCATGACCAGAACTAAACCAGGATCAACCCAGAAACAAACCAGGAGCGCAGAACTGTGGCATAAGCTAAACAATTAATGTAGAAAAGTACTGTAGTTAAGTAAAAAATGTAGTATTTTAAGTCAATTTTACAGTGGGTACTTTTTACTTTTACTTCACTACATTTGAGAGCAGGTATTTGTACTTTCTACTACGTTTTTAATTGTACTCTGAAAAGTAAAAAGTACTTAACATATAGTTTGAGATGTTATTTTACCATGTTGGTGGAAACATCCTGACTAGAAGCTCAAGCGCTGACTTTCAGCAAACAAAAATACACAAAATTCATAAGAAAAAATAAGAAATTGATTCATATTGACACTTTTTTCTAATCAATTTCACTACATTTAACACTTTAACAAATCAACAAAAACAAAATCTGTGAGAAATACTTTTACTTTTTATTGTAAAAGTAAAATTTGAAATGGGCACTACTTAATACTTTTACTTAAGTAGATTTTTCCCTGTGATACTTTTACTTGATTAGCTTTTTGCAACTCTATCTGTACTTTTACTTAAGTGACCAAATTGAGTACTTCATCCACCACTGTTTACTGCAAAGCTAACAAAAGAACAGTGTTTATAGGCAACCACTTTAGTTTTATTTTATTTTAACAATTTAGTGTCCTACAAAAGGTGAGTGTGAATGAGGCTATCAAGACTACACACTCCAGGGGCAAATAGGATAAAGCACGTGCCCTAAATATCAGAAAGTAGCTCAAAGCACAGCGTGATGTTCTCCGTTATAGTTTAGGCAGGTCTCACACAGACTTTCTTAATGGGAAAAGTTACATTTAGCTGTAGTTTATGTTCCACAATAATATTAAAGAAGCAAATATGCATGTCATAAATCTGTAATTATCATATGAGGCCAGCTAAAGTTGGATGTTGTGTTTTTATTTCTTCTTCTTTTGTATAAATATTGAATAGGTGCATGTGTAACTTTTCTGCTTGTTTCTGTGGATATGTCATTGCTCTGCCTGGAATGTTCCACAGTATGGCATTAAACATTCTAGACAAAGAAACATCTCCATGAAGAAAAGCATTTGACGGGCCCGCCACCAGAAAAAAATTACACAATGCACCTGTAAACTATGATTATAAATTTTTCTAACTAATATGATCCTTCTGTTAATATTTTATATTTTTAAACAGTACTACACAGGGGAGTAAACAAAAGGGGTCTGTTGTCCCGGGCCCCAGGACTTTAGCGGCCCAGAATTTGACCTTCATCCTATAAACTTGTATTAGAGGGGGCCATGTGAGGGTTCTTGCCCCAGGCCCCGAACTTTCTTTTAATGGGCCTGGTACTACATTTCGATTACAAATGAATGTACCTCCCATACAGTACTAAGTTTACCGCATTAAAAAGGCTTAAAGGTACTGTCTGCAACAAATTATAAAGCATTTTTATTAGCCATGAACCAGGAAACAATGTGGGTGCATTGTTAGCATGCTAGTTGTTCGCTTGACTGTGATGGCAAAAATATTCTCTGACCTGTTCTTGTCAAAATAGCTTATAAAATATTTGCGGTGAATAATTAGGAAGCTCAGAACACATGCGAGGAGTAAGTTTGGACCTCTACGGTTTGAAGTGAACTTCCTGTTTTTCAACTTTCAAGATAGTAAAAATTGGGGAAAGAATTATATAAGAATTCAGTAACTTTAAAAACAACTTACAGTTTAGCTTAAAGTTTGTACAATTTCAGTTTTGGGCCCAATTTCTTGACTTGTGCTGTCTACATCTTATTATAAAGTGTTTTTTTTGTTGGACTTGAACCAGTAAGTATGTAGTTAGCATGCTAGTTGTTAACCTTACTGTGACGGCAAAACTGCTCAGACCTAAAGTTGTCAAAATAGCTTATGAAATATTTGCAGTGAATAATGAGGATGCTCAGAAATAAGTTTGGACTTCTACTTTTTTAAATGAACTACTTCTGTTTTTCACATTTTTAAGGCGGTAAAAATTGGGGAAAGCATCTATAAGAAATCCATTGACTAACTTAAAAAAAATACTTAAAGGTGCATTATGTAACTTTTCTGGTGGAGCATTCTCAGCCTGCTTGTCTCCATTGTAATGTCACTGATTTGCCTCAGATGTTCCACAGTATGGCACTAAACAAATATGTCTTATTCATTGACAGGTGTTTTTGGCCTGGTTTAGCATGAATTTGGCCTAGTTTAGCACGAATTTGGCCTAGTTTTGCACTAATTTGGCATGAATTTAGCATGAATTTGACCTATTTTAGCGTGAATTTGGCCTGGTTTGGCACGAATTTGGCCTAGTTTAGCGCAAATTTTGGCCTTGTCTAACACGAATTTGTCATGGTTTGGCACAAGTTTGTCATAAATTTGGCCTAATTTAGTTTCTTAAAACTACCACAAAGACACACATTCTTACTATGAGCGAGCCCACTTCTCCACAGATCCGACCTGTAACCTGTAACATGGCCTGGTGATGTTGCCTGCTTGTCCCAACGGAGATAGCGAAATTAAATGACATACTGTAAACAATAACATCCATTTGGAGTCAAGCAGGTGGTGGTCCCTCTACCAGAAAAGTTACGCAATGCACCTTTAGAAATTAGCTTAAAGTTTGAACCATTTCAATAGCAGGAATTAGATACAACACCTGCAGTTTGCTTGATATTTTCCCAGTATTATTTCCTATAGATGAACGCTTTTTGAAACGCCTGACTAAACCTTGACTATAACTCCAAATCAAGTACCTTATTGATTCTGGGTCACTCTTAAATTGAAAGCAAGATTTAAACCCCGCCATTTTCCTCCACTAGAAATTGCAATCAGAGAGGCTTTGTTAGCGCCGTTACCGTAGCACTTCTAGCTTGTGAACACTTTCTCACCTTCTATAATCAATGATGGAATTGTCAAGAAAGGAGGAAAAGGTATAATTAAACCACGAATCGCAGAACAGAAGAAAAACAAAGCGATTTTGAAGTGCCACCTCTTATTTTGAGACAGATTAATGCTATTGTCACGAAAAAATAGCTGCAAATTAAACTTTCAAACTAAAAATAATAATGTAAGTATTGAACAAAACGCCGTTGCCTTCCCAAAGTTGGTTTTGGTAAATACATGCTTGGGGCTGATGTAGCAGTTGGAGTAACATTTTAATTTGGAAATAGAAAACAAGCTGTTCACAAAGCCGAGGGAGAGGGGACTAAAAGCTTGTAACAATTAGTGATGCTATTGTCACTATAATTTTTCCTTCTTTATAAATGACACCAATAAAGTCCACAATGCGGAGCTGAGTGCAATCTCAAAAATATGAGTACACAAGTCAAACTGTCATTCATAGTTCACTTTAAGGACATAGGCGTGGGCATGCTTTATCTGAAATGTGTGCAGTTAAACTCTTGCATTTATTCAATTACATGTAAAAAAAAATACCTTGAAAAACATGTATTCTTAATGTGAGTGCGATCGCCTCTCCACAGATCTGACCTGTATCTTGGCCCGGTGGTTTTATGCTTGTACTTCTTTATTGTAATTCACATTCATACTAGTGAGTGAGTGAAATGCCTTGCCTAAGGACACAACGACAGGTTTTGCCACTGCTCCACTGCAGAACATTCCAAGCAAAGCAATTCAAATGCTTTGTATATATTATATATTATTGTATATATTCTATAACATCATTTAGTAGTACATAGTAGTAGTGTGGAGTCTGCATGAGTGATTGGCAGCCTTGCTTTCATCAGTGTGCCCCATGGTAGCTGTGGTTAGTAGTAGTAGTAGTAGTAGTACTAGTAGCAGCAATAGCATTAGTAATTGATACTTTCTACATGTTCTATATGTATCTCTATTGTGGAATGTTCAGGAGTTACCATAGTGACACAATGCACACATTAACAAACACAGACAGAAAAGTTTGAGGACTCGAGAAAAAATACAAAATAGATTTAGTTCCAGCTAAGTCAGTTCTTCATAGACTAACTGTGTTAAAATAAAGCTCAGATTAACATCTAATAAAGCTTCAGACTGAGCAGAGCCTCCAGTTAGCATCACATCTCCAGAGAATTTTGATGGCATCTGTTGCAAAATATCAAAAGCAACAGCAGTAGTTGCAGTTGTGGCGGACCTGTTTGACTCACATATAATTCTCAGGAAAATATGCGGTGAAATCTGAAAGTATTTACATTTATAATTGTGAATATTGTTACCTTTGTTAAATAAGCTGAATCCTTGTTGTCCAGCGTCCTTTAAACGAACCCAAACGATCACAGACAGATTAAATATACTGGGGACATCGAATTTGACTCGGAGTCAAGTCTGTAGCGATTGTGAACTTCAGGCCTTGCCTTTTCCACTTATTTCCTGCCACGACTCCTCTGCATCTGTGCAACTCGTCTCCCATCTCCCACCTTCAGACGTTTGTCCCTGTTTAGCCTCGAAAACACAATGGATTTCAATACCGGCTAGCGCTATTAGCTCTTAGCACGCACACACACACACATACACACACATATATGCCAGCAGGAATCGATAATGTAGTGTAGCCTGTCGAAAAGCTTTACTAAGCAGAAGAGTAAAAATGTAAAGGTAATTAGCAGGAGGCGCGGGGTCGATCGGAGACGGGGGAGAGGCTGGGCGTGCAGTCGGCCATGTTGTGTGGGTTTTTCTGCGATGCTAAACTGTCCCCTCGAGTACTATTGTTTACTCTGTCTCCCCTGTCTGTGCGCTTTATGGCTTCCTCCATATCTATACTGCAAGAATATACTCGTACATGTGCAGAGATGCAAGAAAAATGGTGGTTAAAGGTTCTAATATTGTGCAAAATTTGAGTAATCCTGGTTTATTAGTCTGTCTACGTCTCCAAAGCTTTTTTTTTCTTTTTTTTTTTTTTCCATGGAGACTTAATTGCTGTGTCTGAAATGTTCCAGAGTAGCATTAAACTTTTCTAGCATTTACTCAATTACAGGTGGTTTTATTGCTTAAAAAAGCATGAACAGGGTCGCCTCGACACAGATCGGACATGTAACTTGGCTTGGTGTTGTCACTTTTTTGTCTCCATGGAGATAGATATGTTTAATGCAATACTGTGGAGCATTCTGGACAGAGCATCAGCATCTCCATGGGGACCGTCCACCGGTAAAGTTACACAGTGCACCTTTAAATCAGCCAGTGCTAATGGTCAGTTTTAAACCTGCAACTTTTCATCCCTATGTTCAGCGGCATTAATGGTGCACTGTGTAACTTTTTGATTGGGGGTCCATCACCTGCTTGTTTCTATGGAGATGCCATTCCTCTGCTTGGAATGTTCCACAGTATGACATTAAAGAGCCACATTTTTACTGATTAACTGTGTAAATGGGTGTAAAATAGAAGCGTATACTCATCCCTGGCCTTTTTTGGCATTTTAGTGCATATTTGTTAAAAATCGGACGTTTGGCTCAAAAGCCGTGTCTGTACCGACCTCTTTAGGATCAATTACGGCCACTACAATTGAATTTCCAGGTTGAGCTCACGGTCCATGGGCGGTGCGTGAGGAGCCCCTCTGAGCCCCGTTTGCTATCGTCAATAAACTCCCCCTCCGCGTCAGGGGAAGGAGGTGGAGAAAAATCCTCCACCTCAAAGCTGCGCTCTGTGGCGAAACTTGGCGAAACTCGCATCGCTCTCACTCTTCATCGGCTTTATGCTAGCTCTCACTGACTGGCGGTGTCACCCGGTTGTCACTCATAGGTCAAGCTCCACACCACCCGCGCTCCCCACCCCGCCGAGTACCGCTCACGTTGTTGGATTTTTCAGATTTTGACTGTGGGCGGAGTTAACTCTAGCACAGGCATTTAGCAGCTCTTTAAACAGCTTTACCTTATATTTATTAAATGTTGTTACATTTATTACAGATGGTTTTACTGCTTAGTATCTAGAAAAACATACATTCTGACTGTGAGTGGTGTTCCCTCTCCACAGATCTGACCCGTAACGTGATCTGGTTTGGGTTTTTTGACAACCCCCAAAACAAGAAAATTGCAACTGACAACAAAACTTCTCAAATTCTGAAACTCATAATGCGTACACCTCTCAGAATCCTTGCCTGTCTGAATTAAAACTTGGCATTTGCAATCACATTAATTTACAACTCAGAGAAAATCCAAGCGAAAATAAGAACTTGCCGATAGAGAAGAAAAATATATTAAACGTCTAGACTGCAAATGAAATAGTGTTCCAAATACACATTGTCAGAAATCTTCAAGAGGCACTGTTTCTTTTGAGCTTGGATGAGGGCTTTCAGTAATGAACAAGCAGCCAATCAAAAGAAAGGAAAATCTGATGTAAGATATTCACGGGGCTGTACACGGTTTGGACAGAATGTTCCAGTAGCCAAATTGCATATTCAAAACATCTCTTGTATTTGCATTTAAAAGGGCCTATATTATGATCTATGTTCTAATGTTGTTTCCTCATCACAAACACACCTGGAGTTGTGTTTTGTTTCATTCGCACATGTTTAACACACACAAACCCTGCGTATTTAAGCTGGGTTCTCCTCTCAAGCAGAAAACGCTTTGTTCCACTTTGTGATGTCATATGGTAATACAGGAAGTGCTCCACTGTGTTTTTAAACTCCAGAGACCTTCACTACACACTCTGGAACATTTCAGCACTGGAATTGCCGATCTCTACTGAACAAAAGGTCAAAAGTAGCTGTTAACTTTTACTATTTTGCTCTTTTGAGATGTAGACAGACTAATAATAAAGGATCACTCAAACATGTGTGAATATTTTTGCTTTAAAACTCACAAAAATCCATTTTGTGTAATATACGACCTTTAAGAAGCACTGTGTTCAAAAGAAAGTATATCAGAGTAGAGAAAAGAAAATGTATAGCAAGTAGTAATAAAAAGAAGACCGCAGCGAAGGCATGGATCTAATTTTGCCTAAATATGGAGCTTTTGTGTGTTAAACATGTGTGAATGAAACAAAACACAACGCCAGGTCCAGAAAATAGCGTAATATTGGCCCTTTACACCATGACTTTACTGCACAGTTCTTCTACAAAGACTCCACATCTCATCACCTGCGTTTCCTTTTGTCTTTTCGTTTTCCACATGCCCTAGACCCTATACTCTCTCCTTCACAGATTTCCAACCCCTCCTCCCCTTCCTCCTTCGCTCCATCTCTCCACCCTGACCCAGCAAAGCTCTCTCCCACCCCGGATTCGCCTTTGGGTGCCATCCGGAGCAATAGAAAGCATCCACACATACGTCTAATCACACCGGTGCTAACCAAAATGGAGGGTGACACATACCGGGATGAGATCTGTGGAGAAACGTGACTTCTAGCCTGCACTGGTCTCTCATGTGTGTGAATCGTAAAGGGGGCGGGTGGGGTTGTTGGCGGTCCACTGGGCTGTGAAGGGCTGGGCTCACCTTGGGAGGAGAGAGAAGAGCACATAAGAACACTGGATACATATAGAGATGGAGACAGTGATACCGATTTGGTATGGGAATGCTAATGCTAAATGTGCTAATGGCCTGCAAGATTGGAGCATATTTAGCGTACACTAATTTAAGCTAAGGCAGAGTACTCATGTAAAAAGTAGAGTGACTGAGTTGGGGTTTTTTAGAATCCAGAGAAATAAATATTTTTGGGAATTTGAAATCAAGTCTTCGAATAAAGGTTTGTGTGTACGTTTTAGGCAGGTGAAGGTAAAGGTAAAAGTACATCTAGATTCTCACTAGATTGTAGCAGTTCCTTTGTCTTTGGCTGATTTTGCACTAAATTGTAGTTAGGGAAACTCAGATAGCATTTAGCATAAGGCCTCCACAAAGGAAAAAAAATACTTTTAGATGTAGTTATACTTGTGGCGTTGCAATAGGAGTTGTTGTTGTAGTATTCATTAATATATTATAAGTAATTTGCACATCAATTGATTGGTTAACATTGTGGTAGAAGTGGAACAAAGTGTATTTTAGAATTTATGTGGAAAAAAATCAGGGAAGTTAAGAATTGTAGACACAACTTAAGTATATTAAGTTTTAATAAGATTTAATAAGCCCCAGATGTAATAAGCCCCAGGTGAAGGCACAAGAACACAGTATACATCCACATAACGTAGAGACAATCTGGTAAATGAGGAAGGGAACACCCAGACTAAAAAGGAGAGCTAATGAAACACGTGCAACACATGAGGGAGGGGCAGTAGTCAAAGGCGGGAACACAAGAGGGCGGAAGTGAATCTGCAACAGAAACAAGGCAAGTGGTTTCAAAATAAAAGGGAAGCAAACAGGACATGACACGTTGACAACATTATATAACTACACGCTTCCATTTTGAGGTTGTCCGACATAAGGAATGTTCTTGGAAATAAAGTAATGAGTCTACCCATATAGTCCTGTTCTTTTGTGTCTCCGAGCCTGAATGCCTTCCTGCCCCTATGCATGGAAACCTCTTTAGGCATGGAAGGTCATTTTGCCTGCGTAGTGTGTGTATGTGTAGGATCTGTGGGTGTGGGTGTGTATGTGTGTGCGTGTGTGTGTGTTTGTGAATTATATGTAAGAAAGTCAGATTTTTTTTTATATCGCTCTTTTCACAGACATATGTCACAAAGACGCTTTTTTTTTTTTACAGATCATTATTCATTCACTCCATACCTGGTGGTGGTAAGCTACTATTGTAGCCACAGCTGCCCTGGGGCAGACCTGATGGAAGCGAGGTTGTCGGTCAAACCACTGGCCCCTCCAACCACCACCATCACTCACGCACACACCACTTTCATACTGGGCAATGTGGGTTAAGTGCCTTGCCTAAGGACACGACGACAGTTTTTTTTGTGACTGGCGCCCCACTGTGGCACCTGATTTTCCCAGTGGTCTCCCATCCAAGTACTGACCAGGTCTGTCCTTGCTGAGCTTCTGAGATCTGACGAGATCAGGCTTTGACAAGCTGGTATATATATCACACACATACACTATATTGCCAAAAGTATTCACTCACCCATCCAAATAATGGAAATCAGGTCTTCACATCACTTCCACGGCCACAGGTGTAAAATCAAGCACCGAGACCTGCAGACTGTTTCTACAAACATTTGTGAAAGAACGGGTCGCTCTCAGGAGCTCAGTGGATTCCAGCGTTTTACTGTGATACGATGCCACCTGTGCTTCGCGCTTCTCCATCTGGCAGTCTGATGGACGAGTCTGGGTTTTAGCGGCTGCCAGGAGAACGGTACTTGTCTGACTGTACCGATGAATTAGAGCGAACACAGAGCCAGGCCTTCTCGTCCAACATCAGTGTGTGAACTCACAAATGCTCTTCTGAAGAGTTCATGTGCGAGTCAAGGCAGATGAGCGAATACTTTTGGCAACATAGTGTATGTGTGTGAGTGTGTGTGAGATACAGTATATGTGCATGTGTGTGTGTACGTAGAATCTGTGTGTGTGTGTGTGTGTGTGTGTGTGATTCCTGTAGGTGACCATGGGAGCAGACAGGTGTCAGCTTGGATCAGCCCCGTGTTGGGGGCAGGCCAGGTGAAAAGCCGAGGGAGAAGGGGCTGAATCACGACCCAAATCCAAAACTCACTCAGCTCGAGCTCTACTGAAAAATATGCACGAAAAAAAGGAGACAAAATAGTGCCAAGATAAAGAACGATCACTAATATTGGCAGCCTTAACAAAATCTATTCACACTTTGCAGTGACATCATGCTGGGGGTGTTCTGCATGCCTCTCTATGGTGAAATGTGTAGAAGTCACCCTGGAGACACAATGCACAGGTTAGCAAACACTGTCAAATAAGTTTAAAATGGTCTCAAAACTAAAGAAAAAAAATATAAAATGGATTGAAACAACAAATTTTCAGGAGCCTGTGATCAATACGAACGTTCATGGTCCTGTTTAGGAGTTTGATTTTCAAATTAAAAGACGAGAGTGACTAACTGAGAAACTGTTGGCTAATGCTAACTAGCTTGTGATGGCAATTTTGTGTGAGAGACTTGTTTAGAGGTGCACTGTGTAACTTTTCTGGTAGAGGGTCCACCATTTGACTCTATGTTGTTTTTTTCCTGAAATGTTATACAGTGTGGCATTTAATTTAGCTATCTCCATGGAGACAAGCAGCTCACATTACCAGGCCAAATTACAGGTCAGATCTGTGGAGAAGTAGACTTGCTCACAGTAATAATGCATAAAAACGAAATAAAAACGCCTGTAATTTAATAAATACAAGATATGTTTGTTTAAAGCCATACTGTGGAACATCCTAGGCAAAGCAGTAGCATCACCATGGAGACGAGTAGATGGTAGACCAGAAAAGCCACACAGTGCACCTTTAAGTGCGCAAATCATCTTATTTGTTGTTGCTCTAACTAAGTCAGCTCTTTCTGGTCTGCTGGTCTGATTGCTTTAAAATAAAGATCAGATTAAGTCAAACTGAGCAGTGCCTCTAGTTAGCATCACACCCCCAGGGAATGTTGTTTACATCAGCTGCAAAGTATCAGTTGTGGTGTATTCAAATGTGTGTGGTAGTTTTGGAGACTTTTTGACCCCAGTACCCCATGACCTTTGCAGTTCCCCATCAGTGTTTAATGGAGATTTTCACACCTCATTTACTGGAACAATTGTCCCAACAGTGCGACAGGAACAGAGACTAACCAAACATAACCACTGGCCTTGGCTGGAATAAATGATATTTTTGTCTATAATGGTTTATATAGGAAAAACAAGGTCAAGAAGTATTATGTAAGTATTGGTATGGAAAATCGGGTATCTAGTCTTAACTGTCACAGAGGACTAGTACAACTAACACAGTAACACAACTTACAAATAATTGAGAAAAAGCTTACTTAAAGGTGCACTATGTAACCTTTCTGGTGTCAGGTCTGTCAAATGCTTTTCTTCATGGAGATGTTATTGCTTTGTCTGGAATGTTTCACAGCACAGGTCAGATCTGCGGAGAGGCGACCCAGCTCACAGACACAATGCCTGTTTTTCGAAGTATTTTTGAGCTATAAAACCACCTGTAATTGTATAAACATAAGGCTGTTTAATGTCATAATGTGGAACATTTCAGGCAGGGCAATGACATATCCACAGAAACAAGCAGGTGACAGACCCTCCACCAGAAAAGTTACACAATGCACCTTTAAAATACTTGTCAACACTGGCTTATATACCATCATTTTACTTACACTGTAAACTTCTGAAACTAATCATTTTTTTAAACACACATAATAATAAAACGAGAATACAATTTTCTTTTCTTATATTTGTACCAATACTGTATAGCAGGCGCTGTGTAAGAACCAATACGGAGACATTTCTGTTATGGTCTGTGCAGTAATAGAAAAGCGCATGTTAAAGACGGGAGCATTGTTGAGTCAGTGGACAGAGTGAAGGAGCCCACGTGCACATACGGCAGTCTGACTGAGCACAAAGATGATGCGGGGGAAGAATGTATCACACACACGCACGCACGCATAAATGAACATAAATAAATACAACTTATACAAAGAATAAACTATAATATAGATAGGACGGAGAGAGATGGAGGTAACGCCAGGGGAGGGGTAGCGTAGGCAAAGGTTACACATAAGCAAAATTCTTGTTTACGAATAAAAATGTATAAATTAAATTGCTTAAGAATTTTCAGGATTTTAGCAGCTTTGGACTTGGAGGACTAGTGGATGGTTTTCTTGTAATACTGGAAAATTTCGAAAAGGAAAATGGGAAAGTACGGTAGGGATATGAAATTTTGCTAAGATTATTAAGAGATTAATGACATAATAATGTTTACTTTCCGTGGCTAATGTGTCTTTAGATCTTGATAAGATTTAAAATTGTCAGTCTGTATTAATAACTCAGCTACAGTCTATTTAAAGGTCCTATATTTTGCAAAAGTGACTATTGTGAGCTTTAAGCCATGTTATAGTATTGTCACCTTCTCAAAAACATACCTGGAGTTGTGTTTTGTTTCATTGTTGGTCTGTTTACATCTCCAAAGCTCAAAATGCTCCACTTTGTGATGTCATGAAGCAGTAGTTTTCAAGTTAACAGCTCCTTTTTACCTTTTGTTCAGTAGAGATTGGCAATTCCAGGGCTGAGATGATCAAAAATGATAGAGTTTAAAAACACAGTGGAGCACTTTCTGTATTACCCCATAACATCACAAGCTGGAACAGAGTGTTTTCTGTTTGAGAGAAGAACTCAGCCTAAATTTGCAGGGTTTGTGCGTTAAACATGTGTGAATGAAACAAAACACAACTCCAGGTACGTCTGTGATGAGGAAACAACATTAGAACATTGAGAAAATGGCGTAATATGGGCCCTTTAAGTTTTTTAGTGAGTTGCTACAGACACATTTTGTATCAGTGGCACCGTGTACATAGTTTTACTGTTAGAAAGGAATATTAAACAGCATATTTTTCATCTGGCTCCTCTATAAACAGTTACATTTATGGATTGTTGTATAAACAGTTTGACCTAATCCTTGTTTTCAGTCCAGCCTTGTGAAGCTCCATTGTTGTTATTGGTAATGACATCAGTCGCGCAGTAATGGGGTGTAACAGGCAGCTTGCAGTGGTGTAATTATTGAGTGTACATTTCTCCATCTGTCTCCTGCTCCGCTCAGAGTCACAGTCTGTTTAGCGATTCAGACCAAGATACTGTGTGCGGACGGGATCATCTCTGTGTGTGCTGGTACTTACAATATGTCTGGAGATTTTCAACTAACCAGATGAAGGTTTTATTTTAGTCTCACAAGGGTTGTAGTAGTAGTAAGTTGTTCCGTTTGTGTAGTAGTTGTAGTTGTAGTAGTAGCTTCACACACACACTGGGGTGAATTGGATTAAGTGTCTTGCCCAAGGACACAATAACTATTCATCTGTGGGAGCTGGAATTGCGTTGCCAACCTGTGGGTCAGTGGATGTTTATGTCGAGAACGGGATTCGAACCACCAACCTTCAGATCAGTGGACAGACACAACTGAGCTACTGTTATGATAGATAAATACTGTACTATAGTATATTATATAGTATAGTATTTTTGTACTAGTTGAAGAAAGACCTTTGATGTGAAATGGTAGTTGTAGTTTTTTTTTCTCTTCTTTAATCACAGTAGTAAAAGCATTTGCAATGTTATGTAGTAATAGTAGTGGTATTAGCAGTAGTAGTAGTTATAGTTTTTGAAACAGTAATAGGGCTTTGTAGGTTTGTTAGCAGTTGCAGTACTCACTATAGTTGCTGTGGTAGTATTTTAATCAAGTCCCATAATATTTGACATAAATACCGTAGAAATATGTTGTAGTATTCAAATGTACAACATGTATAAATCTCCAAATTCTATATTGAAAATGTGTGACGTTAGAAACAGAACCAAGGCGTACTCTTTTATTTTTATATCTGAAAACTCGGCACACAGTGAGTTGGGGATTTGCTGGAGCTATTGTCGTCAGCGGGACAAAGGCAGAAAATGATTCATGTGTGATACTGTAAATAGCCCTGTCAAAATCACTCGCCCCATTCAGAGCTTTCAAAGTGTCAGTACAGTGCTATCTCTATGTGCTATCTTCTACTGTACATCAGCTTTTTAGATCTGTGGGACTGTCACAGGAACAAATCTGGGCTTATGTGACTGACTTGCTATAATTACTTCAAGGGCCTATATTAAACAAAATGGACTCTTGTGAGCTTTAGGACATGTTATAATGTCGTTACCTCCTCAAAAACATGCCTCGAGTTGTGTTTTTTTCATTCACACATGTTTGAGTAATTCTTTATTATTAGTCTGTCGACATCTCCAAAGCTCAAAATGCTCTGTTCCACCTTGTGATGTCATGAAGCTGTAGTTTCAACAGCTACATTTTGCCTTTTGTTCAATAGAGATTGGCAATTCTAGGGCTGAAATGAG
Organism: Taenioides sp. WSHXM2023; assembly: GCA_029959045.1. Classification (NCBI taxonomy): domain Eukaryota; kingdom Metazoa; phylum Chordata; class Actinopteri; order Gobiiformes; family Gobiidae; genus Taenioides; species Taenioides sp. WSHXM2023. The sequence goes on along the minus strand of CM057107.1, from coordinate 13,291,242 downwards.
GGCGAGTGATGGTGTATGGAGTTTAAAACCACAGTGGAGAACTTCCTGTATTACCACATGACATCACAAGGTGGAACAGAGCTCGAAATTGCGTGAAGAATAAGGATAGGGCGTAGGTTAACTGAAATTTTCTTAATAATAATAATAATAATAACAATGCATTAGTCTTACATAGCGCTTTTCCAGACATTTTCATTCACTCCACCCTCACCATCACTCATCCACACTACTTTCATACTAGGCAATGTGGGTGAAATGTCTTGCCTAAGGACACAATGTCAGTTTTTTCCACTGGTCTCCCATTGTGGCACCTGATATTCCCAGCGGTTTCCCATCCAAGTGCTAACCAGGCCCGGCCCTGCTTAGCTCCTGAGACGTGACGAGGCTTTGAAAAGGGCGTTTGGCCACATGTATGAATCAATCAACGCATTAACTATGAGCAGCTAATGGCTTGGCTAATGAAAAGGAAAAACATGAGATAAAAACGTACCATGCATACTACATTAATCATTCACATGTATTTATCAGACTATAAGTACTCCTGCGGTTTGAGTTTATCAGGAGTAGGGCTGCTACATTAATGCAATCAACTTGGAAATTGCAGTTTGAATGGACACTATTAGCAAATCGCACAGCCTGCAGTTTTTGAAGTACCATCATTTCCTCCACAAACAACAAAATATTCTGTCTTTTTCTGTACAAACATGCTCTCAAATGTGATTCTTGTACTAGTTTGTTGGTTCATATTCCAGGCTTTTAGTCATTTCTTCTGGATGTGTTTAAAATATGAACTGTGTGTCACGACGGAACAGACGGAGGACCCAAAATGCAGTTCTGCTGTTAAAGTTCTTTAATATAATAAAGAAAGACCAAAAATCCAAAAAGAGAAACTGACAATGACAATGGACCAACAAAGGGCAGATATTAGGGCAGGGCAAGCAATCAAACTATAAACAGACAGAACAAATGTCAAATTAAAATACACTACACTACAGGAATAAGACACACCAAAATATGCAAAAACAATGAAGACAAAACATCAACCATGACACTTTTTTACTGAATCCTATATACATTTCTAATCTAATGTTACGCAAATGGATTCTTGTGAGCTTTAAGTCATGTTATAAAGCTGTTTCCTCCTCAAAAACACACCTGGAGTTGTGTTTTGTCTCATTCACACACGTTTGAGTAACACTTTATTATTAGTCTATCTACATCTCCAAAGTTCAAATTGCTCCGTTTTCAAGTTAACGGTTTCCTTTTTACCTTTAGTTCAAAAGAGATTGACAATTCCAGGGCTGAAATCATCCGAATGATGCTAGTGAAGCTGTATGGCGCTTGAAAACACAATGGAGCACTTCCTGTATTACCACATGACATCACAAGGTGGAAGAAGAACTCAGGGTTTGTGTGTTAAACTTGTGTGAATGAAACAAAACACAACTCCAGGTCTGTTTGCGAACAGGAAACAACATTATAACATAAAGCAGAAAATAGTGTAATATGTCACTTCACCTATAGTTAGAGTAGTATACACAGTTGTCTTTTGTATTGTGCGTTTATACTGTATTGTGTGTTTTATATAGAATTGTGTTTTTATATAGCGTATACAACAAAGTTAGTCAGAGCACAGACTTTCCCTTGTTGTTTATTTGCTTTAGTCATAACAGCTCAAACTCATTATGCAATCCTCCGCACCCTGATGTCCAGTGTTTCCCCGTTCGCCTACTCTCTCTTCATCATCTCCTTCTCTCTCTCTGTCCCTCTCTCGCTCCATCTCCCTCTCTCCACTTCTCTTCTGTCTCTCTCATCACACTTTTTCTCTCCAGCTCTCCCATTCTCTCTTTCTATCTCTCCCTTTCTCTCTCTCCCCTGTCTCTCCCTCTCTTTCACTTCTCTTTCTCTCTCTTTCTCTATCTGTCTATCTCTATCTCTCTGTCCCTTTCTTTTCATATTTCTCTCTCCCTCTCTCTTCTCTCTTTCTCTTCATGTGCCTCTCTCCCTCTCTTCTCTCTCTCCCTCTCTTCTCACTCCATCTCCCTCTCTCCACTTTTCTTCTCTCTCTCACACTTTTTCTCTTCAGCTCTCCCATTCTGTCTTTCTCTCTCTCTCCCTCTCCTCCCTGCCCCCCTCTTTCTCTTCATCTTTCTCTCTGCTCCTCCATCTCTCCTCTTTCTGTCCCTCTCTTTCTCTTCTTTCTCTCTCTTGTCTATCTGTCTATCTCTATCGCTCTGACCCTCTCTCTCCCTCTCTCTTCTCTCTTTCTCTTCATGTCCCTCTCTCCCTCTCTTCTCTTTCCCTCTCCCTCTTTCCCTCTCTCTCTCTGCATCTCTCTCCCTCCCTCTCTGGTTCTCTCCCTCTCGCTCTCTGACTCAGTGCGCACATGGACTCTGAGTCGTGTTGTGAAAAAAGAAAACAGAGAGAAAGAGAGAGAGAGTTAGAAAAAAGACATGCTAATTAGCAGTCAGGTCTGTGTTAGCAGTAGCTGGGACCCTGCCACCAGCTAACGCCAAACACAATGCATTCTGGGACAGGAGAAGAGGAGAGGAGGAGAGGAAAGCCCTGCAGATGTAATAATGTGTTTAATGAACAGATAGAGCTGTGCCCAGACTGAGAGGCTACAGGGAAATAGATGGAGAGATAGAAACAGTGAAAAATGTACCCAAGAGGCAGGGGACTACAACTGTGGACAAAGAGTGGATAGTCAAACGCAGCTAGAGGCCATAACAAAAGAAAACATTACAATATTTGAGATGGTATTGTTAAAACGATTATTGCCTGGATGATTCTTTAAAGGGCCCATATTATGCTGTTTTTTGATCTATGTTAAAATGTTGCCCTCTCCGGGTGGGTGGAGAGTTCTTCCCTCAAGGAGTTCAAGTATCTCTGGGTCTTGTTCACGAGTCAGGGGAGGATGGAGCATGAGATTGACAGGCGGATCGGTGCAGCGTTGGCAGTGATGTGGTTGCTGCATCGGACCGTTGTGGTGAAGAAGGAGCTGAGCCGAAAGGCAAAGCTCTCGATTTACCGTCAACCTACGTTCCTACTCTCACCTATGGTCATGAGCTTTGGGTAATGACCGAAAGGACAAGATCGCGGATACAAGCGGCCGAAATGAGTTTCCTCCGCAGAGTGGCTGGGCGCTCCCTTAGAGACAGGGTGAGCAGCTCAGTCACACAGGAGGAGCTCAGAGTAGAGCCGCTGCTCCTCCACGTCGAGAGGAGCAGCTGAGGTGGCTCGGGCATCTGTTCCGGATGCCTCCTGGACGCCTCCCTCGGGAGGCGTCCTCGCCTGGAGGAGGCCCCGGGGAAAACCCAGGACACGCTGGAGGGACTATGTCTCTCGGCTGGCCTGGGAACGCCTTGGGGTCCCCCCGGAGGAGCTGGAGGAAGTGTCCAGGGTGAAGGAAGTCTGGGAGTCCTGGCTTAGACTGTTGCCCCCTCGACCTGGCCCCGGATAAGCGGAAGAAAATGGATGGATGGTTAAAATGTTTCCTCATCACAAACATACCTGCTGTCATGCGGTAATACAGGAAGTGCTCCACTGTGTTTTTAAACTCCATACACCTTCACTAGAATCATTTGGATCATTTCAGCTCTGGAATTGTCCATATTCACTGAACTAAAGGTAAACGGTAGCTGTTATCTTGAAAACCACCACTACATGACATCACAAGGTGAAACAGCATTTTGAGCTTCGGAGATGTAGACAAACTAATAATAAAGGGTTATTCAAATATGTGTGAATGAAACAAAACAAAACTCTAGGTGTGTTTTTGATGAGGTAACAACATTATAACACAAGTGTCAATTTTGCATAATATAGGACCTTTTAACTATCCAGTCTAATTCTTTTAACTAAAAATTAACTAAAAATATTCCCAAATATGAAGCATCGCTGCCATGCACAGATCCTGAAATTAAAATGAAAGTGAAAATTAAAATAGAAAATAATAATACTTTTCAATATACTGTAGCACCGTTACAGTAGATTTTTTTTAGTCACTCAGTGGTGTGAGTATGTGAATGCTCTAGCACTATGCCACCCCAGTTCAGGAGAAACCACAAGGCCAAATTACTGGTGAGATCTGTGGAGAGGCTACCCTGACATTTATAAGAATCCACATTTTTCAAGGCTTAAAAACTCCTGCAAATGAATAAATGCAAGATAGATTAATTTCATTTGGAATACTCCCAACAAAGCAATAACAGGCAAGTAATGGATCGGACCCATACCGGAAAAGTTACACAGTGCATATTTAGCTCAAATAAACCCTTAGCTGTAGTTCACCACAGGTTTTCCCACTTATGTTCTAACCCACTGAGCAGATCCCATTTTGAAACATGGCCTACTTCACACCTGCCTTGTTGACGTGTAGTGCCTATAATTCCTGGGCCAGTTAACACCGTCCGTTCCACACTGCACTCTTCTTTTTGTGTTTCTTTTATTCTTCCATTTTGGCCCTTCTCCTCCTTGTTCTAAGAGAAATTACTGTCTGCGGAGCACTTTTCGCTCACGTAACAACTCTTTGACCACTTTCTGAGCACTTTCGCTGGGCTCCGTCTCCATGGCAACGGTTACTAATGACAGCGCGTTGATTCACATTGTTTAGGGTTTTTTGTTTTTTTTTTCTTTTTTCTTTCGTCATCCATCCAGTCTCGTCGAGTAAAAACAGAATGAAAGAAAGAAAGAAAGAAAGTGTGAAGAATCAATCACGTAACGGCTATATGGGACAAATGAGCTGGAACGAGGAGGCTGGAGTGGGCGCTGTGGGTGACATGTGGGTGCTGAGATGGGTGCTGGTAAGGAGGACCACACGTCAGAGGGTGTCATAGACGGAGAGAATAAATAATAGAAGAAGTATTGTCAAGCGGGCGGATGGATGGCGAAAAGGTGTCACACGGACAGCTCAAGCCAGTCACGAAACCTTCTGGGAGAAATTATCTGGTGGTGTGAAATCTCAATAAATATTTTAGTGATTTTATGCTGTTATAATAAATAAAAGTATACAGTTTTAATATTATTAGTGTGGTGCTCTCTGTAGTATTATATGTAGTTATTTAAAGGTCCTATATTTCGCAAAATTGACTCTTGTGAGCTTTAAGACATGTTGTTACCTCATCAAAAGCATACCTGGAGTTGTGTTTTGTTTCATTCACGTAAGTTTCCTTTATATTATTAGTCTGTTTACATCTCCAAAGCTCAAAAAGCTCTGTTCCACCTTGTGATGTCATGAAGCGGTAGTTTTCAAATTAACAACGACCGTTTTACCTTTTGGTTAGTGGAGATTTCCAAATTCCAATCAGTCACGAAACCTTCCGGGAGAAATTATGCATGAGAGCTCACTAAAAAAAAGAGTCATGTAGATTTTAGTGAATAAATGCTCTTGTAATAAATAAAAGTAGTAAGTCAAAAGTAATAAGTAAAAAGCTTTATAGACATACGTGTGGTGGCCTCTGTATTATTATTAGTCATTGAACATGCTTATATGACAGATTAGTCGTTGTGGATTAATTTAAGATAAAAAAAAAATAAAGTTGACTATTTTTTCTTATAGTTTGACAATAATAGTTCATAATAATTTATAATTTTACTGGTTATGACATTTTAAAGGTACTATATTACGCAAAACTGGCTCTTGTGAGTTTCAAATCATGTTATAATGTTGTTACCTCATCAAAAACATACCTGGAATTGTGTTTTGTTTCATTCACACATGTTTGAGTATTTCTTTGTTAGTCTGTCTACATCTCCACAGCTCAAAATGCTCTGTTCCACCTTGTGATGTCATGAAGTGGTAGTTTTCAAGTTAACGGTGACCTTTTTACCTTTAGTTCAAACGAGATTGACAATTCCAGGGCTGAAATCATCCAAATGATTCTAGTGAAGGTGTGTGGAGTTTAAAAACACAATGAAGCACTTTCTGTATTACCACATGACATCACAAGGTAGGACAGAGCGTTTTCTGCAGGACTTGTGCGTTAAACATGTGTGAATGAAACAAAACACAACTCCAGGTCTGTTTGTGATGAGGAAACAACATTATAACACAGATCAGACAATAGCGTAACATGGATCCTTTAATCATACATGTATTTTGACAGATTTGGCAAGTCTCGTACTAATTTTCTATTTTTTAGATTTTTTTTCTTGGTTAAAAATTCTAACTTGTTAATGTCTATTGTTACACCAAAAGATAATACTACCAATTATTTCTGAAGAGGAGTCAAAGTCCTTCATTGATAATAACAGGTAAACAGTGATTATTTGCAAGCTAAATTATCCTTTTAACATGTATTCTTAACAGACCTTTTCAATTCCATTTTGTAAAACAGGCTTTCAGAAGGTTACTATTAAAAAAAACAATGCATTTTAAAAAGTCAGACTTGTAGAGAAATGTCTGATTCCATTAAACCTGACAACAATGTGTCTGGATTCGGAATTCAAACCTTAAATACGCCGTTTGGTCCTGGTTTGTGCCCAAGAACGCAAAGGAAAGGGACACATTATTTTCAAAATGTTCCAATGCTTCTTTAAAGGGCCCATATTACGCTATTTTCTGATCTCTGTTATAAACGGAAAACGCTCTGTCCCGCCTTGTGATGTCATGCGGCACTACAGGAAGTGCTCCACTGTGTTTTTAAACTCCATACACCTTCACTAGAATCATTTGGATAATTTCACCCCTGGAATTGCCAATCTCGCTTGAAAACTACAGCTTCATGACATCACAAGGTGGAACAATAAAGTATTACTCAAACACAACTCCAGGTCAGTTTTAGATTAGCGAACAAGATCCCATCATGACTAAAAGAGTTAGTTTTACATAATACAGGACCTTTAATGCTATTTCTATCAAGGTCCATTTTATTTCTAAGTGTGTAAAAAATTCGCTGACTTTTGAATGGTTCAAATAGTGAGATTTTATTAATATATCGGAACATCTTTGCATAAAATTTCTCTTTTTTTATTAATTTCAGAAGGAGAGTATTATATTTTATACATAAATTATACATAACACATTGGGTAAAGGAAAGGTGGATGGGAAAGTCTAAAAGTCATGGTTGAAATATTTACAGTGGAGTAAGTTGTGATCAGTAGTAGTAGTAGTAGTAGTAGTAGTAGTCACAGTAGCAGTAGTAATATTAATAAGTAGAAGTACATTTTTGTAGTTATAAGGTAGTTAATCAATGTTGTCATCTGCATGTAGAACCAGCAATAGTTGAGTAGTAATAGTAGTAGTAATAGGAGTAGTAGTAGTAGTGGTAGTAGTAGGGGTAGTAGTAGTAGGAGGAATAGTAGATAGTCACAGTAGCAGTAGTAATATAAATAAGTAGAAGTACATTTTTATAGTTATAAGTTAGTTAATCAGTGTTGTCAACTATATGTAGTACCAGTATTCTGCCTCCACTAGTGTTTAGGAACCAGCTTTACAGATAGCGAACAGTTTCTGCAATAAATACCCAGGAAGCCTCTTGCTGTTTTGGACATTTACTGAAGAGTTGACTGTAAAACTGTAACATACAAAAAATAAATGCATATTACAATATGTTTTCACATTTAAATGAACACAGGAAATACAGAGCTACATAAAACAATGTGGAGCAGCATAATACAATTTAATATATGCATAACAATAGCTTAACATTAGCTGGACTTCCTAAAAACATCTATAAAACAAGCGGTTAGCATGATGCTAACAGCAATGGAAATTCCCATAGACATGCTAGCGCTATTAGCGTCTTTTAGTTTAGCATGAATTTCAAGGGTAAAACAACTTAAAGTACCTCATAAGAGTTTACAGAATGAATTAACATCTTATAATACTACAATACTTCAGACAGATATTTTCATGGGCCAGATGACAAACAGTAAAACAGTTAACAGTTAAAACAGTGGCAAGTAACAGAACAGTTGAATGTCTAGAACAATATGGCGGCTAAGGTAGCTCAGAGTAGACAAAACAGATAAACTCAAAACAAAAATATTCTTTCTCCACTGGGGCAGAACAACCAGCAATAGTTGTAGCAGTAGTAATAGTAACAAAACACTCAAAATGTACTAACAGTAGCAGTAGTAAGGCAGTATAAATATAATAAAAGTATAATATATATTTGTCAGAGTCCACTTGGAGCCCTCTGTTCTCAGGCCTGTTTCTGCACAGCGCTCAGCCTTCCAAATGGATAAAGCACTGAATGTATTAGATGGAGTAAATTGCTCCAGACTTATTTGCATAAAATTTCATGGATCTTGTCAGGTTTCCTCCTCGGGCGCTGCTCCGTGTCCCCGCCTCACCCCGTCGCCGCGGTGACAGCAAACTGACTCCGCCTCTAACCAGCCGCTCAGACAAAGTAATACGGGACTAATATGCAAATATAAGCAGTCAGGAGTAAGTCCACATAATTTCCCTCGTGGATCAATAAAGTTTGTCTAAGTTACTGTATTAGAAGTAAAAGTACACATCCCACAATACTGCAGTTCATATCATAACTGCAACTACTAGTATTACTACTTTTCTTATATTCACTATGTTGTACATTTGACCTACAACTACTTTTCTTCTCGATTTAGCGCCAAATTGATAAAGTTCTGCAATTACTTCTACTTTACTATTTTGTTATATTTTAGTTTAATACAACTATTAGTCCATTTTGGTCATATTACAGTACATTTTTTAAGTATTAAAGTAGTAAATAAGTAGTAGTAGTAATGTATTTTTATTGTTGAATACTTTTTAGAGAATGTATTGAATAATATTGGCTACAAAAATACATAGAGTGATTTTAATTGATTTCAACTTGTGTAAAAAAATATATATATATCCCGTTTTATCATGATATGAAATGCTCCCAGCCCATGCCTTTAAAAGAGTCTCTTGTTTTGAGTCATTTTATTGTTTATTGTTTTTGTTTTTTTTGTTTGTTTTGTTTTTACCACTCCTCTCTCCTCTCTCGCTCTTTCAGTCACACCGGTCTTTACAGCCCATCCATATGAAGTTAAAGAGCTCCATCAGAGTGGCAGTGTGCGGCAGAGACACAGGGGCATGATGGGAAGCGGCGGGGGTCCTAGTGTTTTCTGAGTCTACAATACGGCCGTGTTATTATAAACGCGATTGGTTTCGAGCTGTGGTTTTGGAGACATTGCTTTTCGCATACTATACTCTAATTCTCTTCTAACGGTTTACAGCAAAAACTTTACAATTCAGGAGTTACAATCTGATGTTTCAGTCTAAAAAATTATTAAATCACGGGTTTTCTTTCTTTTTTTTATTTATTTGTTGTGTGTTATTTGCAAACAAACCAAACCTACAGCTCTTTCTCGCTCCCTCTGTGCAAATTTCCCTTAAGATTCCATTATAATAAATATAAATAAATTCTAAATATTATAACGTGCCTCTGACCTTTTTTCTTTTTTGCAGCTATTTTCTAAAATAAGTTGGTTCACCTGGCATAAAGTAAACATATATAGTAACTGAATAGATATTTGAGATACCTCCTGGTCTTGTAAAATCTTGGGCTGGTTTGTATTTGGATGGGAGAAGCGGCTTTAGTCTAAACTGTTGTTGTGTCCTTAGGCAAGACACTTTACAGACATTGCCTAGTATGAATGTGGCGTGAGAGTGAAACGGTGTTTATTCAGTTGCCTGACCAGAAATCCTATCATAGAGCGTGAAAAACCCTCCGTCCAAACTTGAGATGATCCGACCACAGCTGCTAAATAAAATTCTCATAACATTCAGAACAAAATATATAACTTCTTTTACTTGATAAGTAATAGTTTGATGCTTTAATTGTTGATTCTGAGAAAACCCACTCTGTTTCTCAGTCTTTTTACATGTAAGCAGCCAGTTTGTTTTTGACGCAAACAGACCATGCTCCTCTCTGATTGGTCAATCCTCCTGCCAATCACGCCCTCTGAAATCAGGGAGACAAGATACAGCTCCACATCCTCTCATCTTTGCAAAGTTTTGCCAAAGCGTGTGGTTTTGGCCGGTCAGGTAAGCAGATTGGCAGTCTCCTCTTCCACCCGTCTGTCCCAGGGCAGCTGTGGCTCCATCATCTTACCATCATGAAGAACAGAGTGAATGAATAACGCTCTGTAAAGCCTGTTGGTGTCGGAGAGGCTCTATATAAATACAATTATTATTATATTGTAAGGTTTATTGATTTTAAATGTTAACAACAACAATTCTTGCCTCTCTTGTCTTTGTGGTAAACTCTTTCTGTTTTGACCAGAACAAACCCCAAACAAATAGATCAGAAGTTCATTAAACTCACCTCGAAACTATAAAAGCTTTTCTCTATTCTGTCCCAGCCAAAGCTATAGCCTCATTCACTCTGGATCGCTCTGTTGTTCCCAATAGTTTCTCCTGTGTTTTCCACTGCAGGGCTGTGCACATTTTTCATCTCATTTTGTACAAAACCACTACTGCGCTGTCTGTAGTAACAGCAAAGTACAAGTATACCTGTACATCAAACTACTATCTCTCTCTCTCTCCCTCTTTCCCTCTTTCTCTCCTCTCTCTCCCCCATTCTGTATGTCTCCTCTCTTTCTTTCTTTCTTTCTTTCTCTCCCTCTCTCTCTGTATTTCCCCTTTCTCTGTGTTTCTCTCTCCCTTCTCTTTCCTACTCGCTCTCCTTCTCTCTGTCTATCTATCTATCTCTCTCTCTCTCTTTCTCTCTCCCTCCTCTCTCTCTCTCTCTCTCTCTCCCTTCTCTCTGTCTCCCTCTCTATCTTTCCTCTCTTCTCTCTCCCTCTATCTATCTGTCTCTCCTCTCTCTCTTTCTTTCTCTCTCATCTGTCTCCCTCTCTCCCAGCCTCAGGGAGTAACGGCCAACTGCAAGTATGTACATCAAACTACTATCTCTCTCTCTTTCCCTCTCTCCCCCTCTCTTTCCTGTCTTCCCCTCTCTCTCCTCTCCCTCTATCTCTCTTTCTCTCCCCCTCTCTCTCTTCAGGTAATAACAACCTGCAAGTACACCTCTCTCACCCCTCTCTCTCTTTGTCTCTGTCTCTCTTCCCTCTCTCCCTCTTTTCCTCTCCTCTATCTCCCTCTCTCCCATCCTCAGGTAGTAACAACAAACTACCAGTATACCTGTACATCAAACTATTATCCCTCTCTCCCTTTTGCCCCCATTATATATATATTTTTTTTATTTTATTTATTTATTTTTTTACTTTTTATTCTTTCTTTTTTTTTTCAGCAGAAATTGAGTGACATTTTTTATTTTTTTAGCCGTGATTCATTGTCAAAAATAACTGAATAGCTTCCGGTGTGCATGCATAAGAAATGTATGACGCATAGATCCAGCCAAAAGCTCCTCTTTATAATGGCAGGGCCCCAAAAGTCACAGCAATCTCCACCCACACCAAGTCACATTTACAATTTTCAAGTGTTTGAAAGCTACTCAAAAAGTATATTATTTATTTCCAGATCCTAATTTAATTTTGTTTTACCGTTGTTGTTACGATGCTAATTGGCTATTTCCTCAGTTAAAGCTGTGTCCGCTTTTTACTGACTTAAAACGGTTTATTCCTCACTTTTTTATGTCTCCCTTTGCACTTTTTTTTCCCAAAGTGTTTTTTTTTTGTTTTGTTTTTTTACTACAAATGGCAAATAAACTAGCCTAACCTTTCCCAACTTTCAGAGGCCAGAGCGGAGTTTGCATTCATGGTAATACTAAACTCAACTCGCATGCTAACAGTGCACTTCCTGATACTCTGACAGTACAAAAATGCTTTATGATTAGATCCCGACAATACGCAGCAGACTTATTTTTGACCTCAAGGACTAGTATAAAATGAGGCTAAAGGAGATCCCTAAGTATTTTAAAATAGATTTTGTTGGATGAGAACCATGTACAAACAACTTCCTGTGATACTGAATAATAATTATGAGAAACATCTAAAAACTGTTTGATTGTAGGACGCGAGGGAGAGACAGAGAGAGGAGGAAAGGAGAGAGAGGTAAAGACGAAGATAGAAAGAGAGGGAGAGAAGGAGAGATAGAGAGAGAGGGATTAAAAGAGAGGGGGAGAGAGGGAGAAAAGGAGGAGTGGTAAAAAGTTTCCCATTTGTAAAATAGTGACTCAGAATGACAGACTCTTTTAAAGACATGGCCTGGGAGCACATCATGATTAGATATTATCACTGTGAGCGGTGTAGCCTCTCCGCAGATCTGGCTTGTAACTTTGCCTCTTACCATCACCTGCTTATCTCTCTCTCTCCTCCTCCTCTCTTCCTCTCTTCCCTCTACATCAGGGTGGCAGTGTGCAGCAACGACACAGATCTGACCCGTAACTTTCCCTGTTACCGTCACCTGCTTTGATAAATCCGTTTAATTCCTACAGCAGAACAGTTTTACACATTTTAAACATCTTTTTAAATCAGAAATAGTCGCATCCATTTTGTGTCACTTCTAAAAAACTTAAACTGGCAATTGTAATTTCTCTGTGGATAAAAATGAAATAAATTAGACTTGCTAATATTGACTTTTGTTGTCTTTAAAACTTACGCATCCAACAATCATTAACAACAAGGTCACGGAGATGGGACACAATCACGTTTGGACCTTGGATGATTCATTTGTATATCAAAAACTGGCCCTGGCGTTTTGTATTTCGAATGAATGAGACAAATTCTATAACGCTCGAGCAATTACTTATTTTCAATACAGTAATCCCAGCAGTGCATCTGCATCCGCCCACACAAACCCAGACAGCAAACAGGGCCTATATGTGCAAAGTGACTGGAAATCAATGTTGTGTTTGTTGTCTAAGTAACGGGTCCCACCTGCCTCCGCCATCTTTGTGTGGGCTTATTGAGGCTTTATGGCATGTACACAAAGGGGAAAAGGGAGACAGTTGATTATAATTATAAGGGAGAGTAAAGTAAAAGAAGTCATTTTTTTCTTTGCTTTGAAAATGTGTTTATTTAAAGGACTTACTGTGTGTTACGCAAGATGGACTCGCGTGTTGTTATCTCGTCAAAAACATACCTAGAGTTGTGTTTTGTTACATTCACGTTATCCTTTATTTTTAGTCTGTCTACAGCTCCAAAGCCCAAAATGCTCAGTTCCACTTTGTGATGTCATGAAGTGGTAGTTTTCAAGTTAATAGCTCCGTTTAGCCTTTTCTTTAGCATAGACTGGCAATTCCAAGGTTCAAATTATCCAAACTTTTTCCGTGGTGGGTCCCATCTGCGTGTCTCCACCGTGTCCAAACTGTTTCCCTTGTGGATCAATAAAGTTTGTCTAAATCTAAGTGACGCCACCAGGCCAAGTTACAGGTCAGATCTGTGGACCTCTAGTTGGCCGCCTTTGCGTCTGAATTTTCTCACTGTTTCGCATGTTTTTCAAGAATCGAATTGAAAAACCTGAAGAAATGGTCAAATCTTCATTGAGGAGTCTGTGTCTATGGATTTGTTGGTTAAATTTGCGCGTTTAGAGAATATTTATTTTGCACCAAAAGAAACAGATTCTTAATTTAATTGACAACACTGGAACGCACATTTTGAAAACTTTGTGACTGGTTTTGTTTTGTTTTTGAGACCTACCGTCAAATACCCCAATGCAGACTGACCTGCTCTGCCCTCGCCACCACCAGGCAACACCAACACCCCTCTCCTCCTCCCTCGTACCTGCCCCTCTCCCTCTCTTCCCTCCTCTTTTCCACCCTGTATTCCCCCTGCTGTCTGTTTTAATCCAGGTAGGCCGTAGCGCTGCTGTCCACTCCGCTCACCGTCATCCTCGGGCAGCTCAACCTCACCGGGGTCAAAAGTTACAACTCTTTCTTCTTCTCCTCTCAAATGTCTGGCGTCGACCGGCGAGTCCTCAAAATGGCACCCAAAAAATGCTAAGGATTGGATTTGGAGCGGGCGCGGACGTGCTGACAGTTGGAGGTGCAGTGAGTGATGGATGGTGGAGGATTCGGGGCTGTTGGAAAGTATATGAATGAATATGAATTTAAAGAAACTACTTTAATCTTTTCCAAATGTAAAATCATAAAGGAAGTGTTATATTTAGTCACAGGAGTAGCAGCAGCAGCAGAAATGGTAATAGTAGTAGAAGTAGTAGTGGGAGTAGTAGTAGTAATAGGAGAATAGAATCAGATTTTATGTGCAAAACAGATTTTAGAAGTAATGGGGAAAATACTGAATAGCAGTGTTAGTAGTAAAACACAAGGAGTAATAGAAGTAGCAGCAGTAGCAGTAATAGTAGCAGTAACAGTAGTAGTAATAACAGTAGTAGCAGTAGTAGTAGCAGTAATAGCAGTAACAGTAGTAGCAGTAGTAGAATCAGATTTTATCAAATAAAAAACAGCAGTAGCATATGTAATGGACAAATTGTGAGTAGTAGTAGTAGTAGTAGTAGTAGTAGTAGTAGCAATAGTAGTAGTATAGAATACATAAAACTGAAAATCTGAAATATTGACTGTTTGATTGATGTAATCTGAGGTAGTAGTAGTACTATTAGTAATATTAGCAGTAGTAGCAGTAGTAATAGTAGTAGCAGTAGCAGATCATACCAAATTACTGCATTCACCGAACACACTAGGTTTCTCTCAGAAGTGTTGCCAGATTGGAGTGGTGATTTGATGGATGTTTGTTGCATTTTCTGCTTGTTAAAACGATGAGCAGCTGATGGCCCACTTTGCACGTATCAGTCACGCGTCTGTGAGCCCAGGTAGGCGCCGAAACCCAAATTACCCTTTCATGTGCTCGCAAAAGTGAAAATAAATCAAGTAAATAAGCTATCAACACACACAAACACCGTATAGGTGACCCCGGTGAACTATGAAATACGTACGGGTGAACTTCTCCGCACGTCTGCCATGGTCTGGGTCATCCGAAGTTTGATTTCGTCTGCGTAAATGCCTCGTGAAGATCAAATGGTGGTGGGGTTAATCAAGTGAAAATGAAAATAAATTAAGGGTTTTATGGTTTCTGATTTTAATATCTGCTATGTGTTTGTGTTAGGACTGGTCAGGTGTAAGCGGCTCGCCTTTTCTGGTTCATGAATATTTTTCTCACATTTGGAGAACTGTCAAATGCAAAGATCATGTTCATTAGTGCGTAGGGCAGTGTATTGAGTGTTATGCTAAAATACTGATGCGGTTTTGTTCACATTTTAATCTAAAATAATGTAAAAATATATAAAATTGTATTGGATTCTTAAAGGGTCCATCTTACGCTATTTTCTGATCTGTGTTATAATGTTTCCTCATCACAAACGTAGCTGGAGTTGCGTTTTGTTTCATTCACACATGTTTAACACACAAATCCGACATATTTAGGCTGAATTCTTCTCTCAAACTGCAAACACTCTGTTCCAGCTTGTGATGTCATGGGGTGATACAGGAAGTGTTTTCAAACTCCACACATCTTCACTAAAATCGTTTGGATAATTTCAGATTTGGAATTACCAATCTCTACTGAACTAAAGGTAAAAGGAGCTGTTAACTTCATGACATCACAAGGTGGAACAGAGCATTTTAAGGTTTGGAGATGTAGACAGACTAATAATAAAGGATTAATCAAACGTGTGAATGTTTGAACACAACTCTGGGTATGTTTTTGAGGAGGCAACAACATTATTACATGCCTTAAATCTCACAAGAGTCCATGTTGTGTGATATTGTGGGACTTTTAAGAAATTTGAATCAATTTTGCAGTACATTTTTATGTTTTAGTATATCCCGACATGTTTTTAATTCAGTTCAGTTAAAGGTGGAGCTAAAATAAAGAGTCCATACAGTATATATACCAAAGTAGAATTTTAATAGTAGTTTTTAATAGAGTTTTGACATCAGCAGATCGAAACAAAAATCACTGATATCCACTTTTAACTCCAAACTGCCGTCCATGACCCTGAATGATACTGCCGTTACATTTTGTTAGATGAGAACCATAAGGAAGGAGACGGACCGTTTTATCCAACCAAAGATGTTGTTGGATGAGAGCCATGTGGGAACAACTGTGCGTCACTATCCCAGACAGTTTTTTTTCTCTCTCTGTCATGGTTCACCGTCAAAATGAGAGAAGGGACCAGGGCTTGCAATTCATGTATAAATAGTGGTTTGAAATTTAATTAAAGCTTTATGTAATCTAAATTTTGCCTGAATGACTCATGGCTTAAAGACGCACTCTGCAACTTTATATCTGCCACCCGCTTGTCTCCATGGAGATGTCGTCGCTTTATAACCCCTTCTGTGAATGGGGGCGACTCTCCGCAGAGCTGTATTGTGTATTTAATGTCAAACCACTAGAAAACTTCTGAGAAAAGTAGAAAGATGGTAGCTAAAGTTGGACAGAGGTAATATGGGAGCCTGGTGACCCCTCTTTTCTGTATGTGGGCGAATCAGCACTTTGGAGCATCCTGGGACTTCCTGGTTGAGTTTAGTGAAGTTTCTCTAAGTGGACAGGTCCAGATGGTCCGGCACCTCTGACACTAAAATGCCCCGGGTTCTGACAGTTGCTTAAGGGATACACACTGTGATATGCGCTGGATGAAAGAGGAGAAGTGGTGGATCTTATATTGTGTTTACAACAAGGGGCTGGAGTGAAACTAGAAATGGATAGAAAATAGATAATACGATTTTTTAATGTTAGCGAAATAATAGTTTAAGAATATGAATTGGGAATAAGGACATTTTGTTAAAGTTGTTCCCAGTGTGCTCAGACACTGGGGGCAAGGGGGTTAAGTGTCTTGCCCAAGGACACAACGACAGCAATTATCTGTGGGAGCTGAGCGGGAATGAAAACCACCAACCTTCAGATCAGTGGACAAACACTCTACCAACTGAGCTATTGCCACACAACTTATTAAAAAGTTGCTATAATTTTTTTTTTTTTTCTTTTTTTTTGGCAAGGTCTATAAAAATGTGGTAGTTGTTTTGAGGTAGTCTCAAAAGTATACAGTATTTACTATGGGTTGATTAATACTATTTTATTTTATTTTTATTTATATATTTTATTTGCAAATCCATGTTTAAGGTTTGCAGGTTGCAGGTTTTTATGGTTTGCTTATTCAGATCTTGAGCTAGTGTCAGGACTACCTTACCTGGAGGATTTCAAGATCATTTAAAAAAAAAAAAAAATCACACTAGGGAATTCCAACTGTTACCTAGCAACCATGTAGTACACTGGGCCAAAACCTCTCTAATGTACACAGAAATTATGATTTGACCAATAAAATCATAAGAAAACCCTTTAATTTTGTTGAAATAATGTCAGAAAATTGTGTCGAACCTCTCTACTACTACTTACTTACTATAAAAATATTATATATATATTTACACCTGTTTTGGTTGACCTTTTTGTTGTGTCGTCCTCAGTGCTATATTTACAGTGACATCTCTGGCCTGTGATTTGTAATTTGGAGCAATTAAAAAATTCTTACTCGCTGCTCTGAAGACTATTGACTCACTCTCCAGTATTTAAGTTGGTAATGAGAGGAGTTTGTTCAATTTTGTTTGATTTATTCATGTGTAATGGCTTATAGTGAGGCTCTGAAGTCACTATGCATTTTATCAATTTGAACTCCAGCGTAAATATAGCGACTTTATACGCTATCACTTGTGTTGTTTGTCCCATTTTAATACCTCTGTCAGTGTAGGATTGTTTGATATAAAGTCACTTTGATCCACAGTAATAATAATATACCTTTTATTACATCTTTTCCTATATATTTTCCACTCAGGGTTAGTTTTATTTGTATTTTAAAAGCCAGTATTTTTCTGATCTATGTTATAATGTTGTTTCTTATCCTTATACAGCGATATTAGTCGTAAAATCAGCCCCTGAATGTCTCTCCTCGCTCTTCACACTAACTAAACTCCAATAAAGAATAATAAAGAAAGAAAGGCCTTCATAAATGGCTAATTATATTATTTCTTTTATAAATCCCACCGTAACATAAGTTGTCATCAGTACATTTTGTTTTTTTGTGTTGTATCCAAAGATTCGATGCTTTGACTTGAAAAATGACGTTACAAAGGCAAAAGCAGACATTTTACATTCAGCATATTTATTTTTTTAACATTATATTTCATGTATATAACAAATACAAGTTAACAAAATGGCCACTCCTCTTTCCAGTAAAAGTTGCTGGAGATTCTTCCTCCCATGCTGCTGGTATCTTCTGCTCCATCTGCTCTCTGGCGCCCCCTCCTGTGCGCTCCACCTCTGATCAGTGAAGTCTTATGTTTAAGCTTATCAAATCTGACAGCAGCACGACGCCATCCAACTGCTTTTGCCTCTGTAGGAGTCTGTGGGCACGACATCGCTCCAGGCTGTTTGGGACTTGGCATAGCGGGCGCACTGGTTACCACAGGTGGAAAAAATATACAAAAATATTGAATTTTAATACGCTACATGTGTGGATCAATATAAACTCCAAAATACAGCAATACATAACACATTTAGAAACAAGCTTAGAATATTTTGCTATGGTTTTAACCTATTACAAGTAGGAATAGTAGTATAGAAATAGTGGTGGTTTTATCGTTACGTTTATGTATAGTAGTAGTAGTAGTAGTAGTAGTAGTAGTAGTAGTAGTAGTAGTATCCAGACACAGGGAGAACATGCAAACTCTGCACAGAAAGTATGACTAAAATATAGTAAAGCAATATAATGTACTTTAAACTTAAATTGCAATGCTTGTTTTATTGGTAGTATTAGTATAGCAGCTTTACATTTGGTGTAATAGTTGTAGTAGTACTTTTAGTAGCAGCAGTAGCAGTAGCAGTAGTAGGAGTAGTAGCTGTAGCTGCCATACATTTTAGTTGAAATAAACATTAATAGCCTCTTGAATCTAGCCACCTGACCCTAGCAATATTAGCATTAGCAACGCACTTTATAGGTTAATTGCAACCATGGCAACAGCAGCCCAACCTATAAATAAATACTTGTTGTTTTGTACTTTTTGTTGTATAAGTGTATATACGGTTCTTGCAACTTTTCCAGCCTTCTTCTTCTTCTTCTTCTTCTTCTACTTCTACTTCTACTTCTTCTACTTCTTCTTCTACTACTACTTCTACTACTTTTACTTTTACTTTTTTTTCTTCTTCTTCTTCTACTTCTTGCTACTTTCCAACTGTCTGTATTTGTGTCTATCTAGAAATAAGTTTTTGAAGTGACCAAACACTGCATTTTTCTTCTTCTTCTTCTTCTATTTTTAGCAGTATCTGCGATTCTTGCCACTTTTCCAACTGTCTGCATTCGTGTCTATCTAATATATCGTCTAAAATGTTTTGCGATAATTTTGCTCGCACACTTTCGTTTCATTTTCTATCTCCTTCTCACTTCCTCTCCGTCAGCAAAAATACAAAGAGAGGCCCCAGATTGCAGTGGTTTGGGTCGGGCCTGTAGTTATTAGAAAATGCGCATGGCGGACTGGCTTTTGGAGCGTTGCCACGGTAACACACGAAGCATTGAGAGATGGACACAAAACAAATGAGATGAATAAATGATCACGGTGGAGATTCAGCTAGCTTAGCACGTAGCGCCTGCCAAGACCTCTGCCTGGCTTCTGAATTATAGATAGCATGAGTGACAGATGAATGCTAGCACGAGATTAATGCGCATCAGTGCTGTTATAGGAATAAATATTTAAGGTTTCTCATTAGGATCACTTCACAAGTTAAAAAAAAAAGTACAATGAAGTATTATTACTCGAGTAAAAGTATTAAAGGCCATATATTACACAAAATTGATTCTCGTGGGCGTTAGCATGTGTTAGGATATTGTTTCCTCCTTAAAAACATACCTAGAGTCATTCACAAATGTTTTATTATTAGTCTGTCTACATTTCCAAAGCTCAAAATGCTCTGTTCCACCTTGTGATGTCATGAAGCGGTAGTTTTCAAGTTAACAGCTCCTTTTAGCTTTTGTTCAGTAGAGACTGGCAATTCCAGAGCTGAATTTATCCAAATGATTCTAGTGGAGGTGAATGGAGATTAAAAACACAGTGGAGCCCCTTAAGTATGACAGTGGAAAAATAACATTGGATATTTTTGTTTTTATATTTTGTATTTTTTTGTATTGTTCCACAATATTAAGCACATCTAGCTTGCATTTATTCAATTGTTTTATTGGAAAAAAAAAAAAAAAAAGATCTGACCTGTAGTTTAGCCTGGTCACCTGCTTGTATCCATGGTGACAGGAAAATCTCATTCTGTACTGTGGTACTTTCCAGGCAAACCAGTAACATCTCCATGGAAACAAGCAGGTGACAGATACTATAAAGTTACATGGTGCAGTTTTTAATTGCGTCAGGTTGTCTAGTGTAATACAGACTCCACTTAGGACCTTCTATTACTGCTGCTACTACTAATACTACTACAACTATTACTGCTACTTTTACAGTACTGTAGTAAAAGTACAGCTTTCTCAGGGAATCCAGTGAGAAAAGTGATTGACTGGTCATGCGTCAGACAGTAGTGAGAGACGCTCTGAGCTCTGCCAGCAATTACTTTGTTTTAGCAGCAGAGGAGGAGGAGACGGGAGAGAGACGGAGAGATGGAGTGAGAGACAGAAAGAAAGAGAGAGATTAACGAGAGACAAAGAGAGAGATTAGAGAAAGAGAGGAGGAGGGGTGAGGGAGAACGAGGGAGAGAGGATGGTGAGAGTGAGAAGGAGGGAGAGGGAGGGAGAGAAGGAGCAAGAGAGGGAGAGTGAAAGAGAGAGCAAGAGAGAAAAAGAGAAGGGGAGAGAGAGGAAGAGGGGGAGAAAGAGAGGGAGACAAAAAGAGAGAGGAGGAGAGAAAAAGCAAGAGAGAGAAAGAAAGAGAGGAAGAGAGAGAGAGAGGAAGAGTGAAAGAAAGAGAGAGGAAAAAAGAGGGACTGGAGGTGGCTTTACAGTGACACCTGCTGGCCATTTGAAGAAATATATAATTAAAAGCATGGCTAACTTCTGAGTGTTTTCAGATTATAAAATGTGATGATGTGGGGAGGATGTAAAAAAATAATAATAATAATAAAAAATAAAAAGTAGAAGCGATGAAAACTGAGTCGAGATTGTCTTTGCGATTGATTAAAATGGACAGGAACACAGAGGGAGCCAAGATTTGGACAAGAGCAGATGATGAGTAGCCTTTGAAAAAAAACCAAAAAAAACGAAGGACACAAAGAAAGACCGAAAGAAATATTTATGGATTCAGTTAAAGGATAGTGAAGTTATATGGTTTGAGAAAAAAGGCAAAGGATAGAAAAGATGGTGGGACAAGATCTCATTTAAATTCTATACCTGCATAATATTGCCACTCTCATTTATTCAAATCTGTACAAAACTACGGGTAATTTTGCCGGCTTTCTGAATTGACTTTAACCATTTTAAATTTGCTTCCCCTTCCCCTTTGTATTTGGAGTGATTTGTGCATGTTTGAGCAATCTTTAATCACTTATTTCCAAAACGCCATATTTCCGAGCAGCTCATACGCCCACTGCTCTGCACTTACTTCATTTTACAATTTTATATTCTGATACATGTAGGATTCGTTTTCGTTGAAATGAAAAAAAAGTCTGCATAATGGTCCATGGGTGTCATAGATTATCACGATAGCAAACACAAGCACAATAAGTCTTCTTTAAAGGGCCCATATGATATTACACTATTTTCCAATCTACCGCTTCATGACATCACAAGGTGGAACAGAGCATTTTGAGCTTTGGAGATGTATTCTACCCACTTACAATTAGCATGTGTTCGATTACCTCTCAAAAAGATACAACTCCCACTCCGCCTGAGCAAATTCTTTCATTTTACTCATTGTATTAGCTCCCCAGTTGTGTCCTAACACGACTTTAATGACAGCAGATGCAAAAACGCCTGTGCTTTTCTTATCCCATACCCTGGAGGACTTCCCATTGATCGCATTGATTCTCCAGCCCTAACTCGACAACCTTAACTCTCACTCTGAGACTTTGACACGTCAGGGTTTGGCCTCTGAATCATTGCATCCTACATCCCACTAATTATGCATTCATTAAAAGGCAGGTGCCTGTATAGATTTGCACATCAAACATCACGAGAGGACATGTGAGCGGTTTCAGACGCAGTTTGAATTTAATACAAAAGGTTGAATTGAATTAGCGGAGACTCTTAATTGCAAATGACTTGTTTAATTGGGAAAGCAACAGTTACAAAAAGTGGGAGTAGGCGCAGCGTTCAAATGAATACTTAGAGCTGATTGGTTGCTTTAACATGGCATCATTATTTTTCAAAATAGTGAGTTTAAGATGAAATTGAGCTAAAGGAAAGGTCAGAATTCAGAAACTGTCAGATTGGAGATTTATTGACCTGGTTTATGGTTAAAGGGCATATATTACGTTATTTTTATTTTTTTTATCTATGCTATAATGTTATTACCTCATCACAAACAGATCTGGAGTTGTGTTTTGTTTCTATTTCATTCACACATGTTTAACACACAAACCCTGCATATTTAAGATGAGTTCTTTTCTCAAACTGAAAACACTGTTCCACCTTGCGATGTGGTAATACAGGAAGTGCTCCACTGTGTTTTTAAATTCTATACTCCTTCACTACAATCATTTGGATCATTTTAGCCCTGGAATTGCAAATCTCTTCTGAACTAAAGGTAAAAAGGTAGCTTTTAACTGGAAAACTACTGCTTCGTGACATCACAAGGTGGAACAGAGCATTTTGAGCTTTGGAGATGTAGACAAACTAATCATAAAGGATTACTCCAACATGTGTGAATGAAATAAAACACAACTCCAGGTATGTTTTTGATGAGATTATGGCATTATAACATGGCTTAAATCTCACAAGAGTCAATTTTGCATAAGATCTTTGATATCTCTGTAATTACTGGCCCTGTCCACGTGAAACAAAAACTGGCACAAAGATCAACGTCGTCTCCATTAGTAGAAGCAAAAGTGAAATTATTTTTTCACAATATCATCCTTATTCAACCCCATAGACATATTTTTGTTCACTGAAAGGACTTTAAACCATGCAGTTAAGATGGGAAGTTTGTGGAGCCACTCCCAAACAAATAAAAATAGTGATAAGGTTCACCATTTGAGGATCATAACTTTAGATATGTCTTCCAGAATCTCCCATAGAGTTGTATATAGACCTACATTTGAAATTATAATATCAAATTATAGTATTTGTACACAGCCTATTTAATAAGTTCTATATTTCTCCATTTCGTAAAAAACAACCTTGGTTATATTGACCAATAAGAAATAAGTAGGGCAAGTGCAGCCCACAGCTACAGCCTCGAGTCTGCCTGCTCCTTTGACGTCCTTCATAAAAATCACATGTAGGTTTTTGTGTTACTGTGCTAGACTCTCCCGTGTCACCTTGTGCTTGCATTGTCCCCACGGGAAATAAAAAAAAAAAAAAGAAAAATCTGACAATCGCTCGTCATAAAAAGGTCTTTGTGCCATGTCTTTCTCTCACTCACAGTTTCCATCGCAGACACTCACTGGGGGATAGGGCTGAACTGTGGGTCGCTGTGACGATGGAGAGGTTAGACAGGTTCCAGGGGTGCCCAAAGTTTTCTTCAGTATGTCAAAATGAATGCACACGAGTGGGTCGAGGCCTAAACCTAATAACAATTTGCACATAAAAAATGTTCCGCAAAGAAATGTATCATTAGATTGACTTTACAGTATATATTAGGAAATAGACAGGACTGACCTCCTTCCCATCTCCTCTCCATTTTTTCAGTACAAAATTGAATAAAAATAGATTCTTCTTAAAATCTCAGAGCACCTCGTGGGCCAAATTAGAACCCCTGGAGGACCAAATTGAGCCCACGGGGGCTACTTTGAACTACACTAAGTGTGAACTGTGCCTGAGTGAACTGTGTTAGCAGTTATTACCCCATAGAAGTAAAATACCCCCTCTTATTTTATCCTCATGAGAACCTTCAAATCTTTGCTCCAAAATCTGGTCCACAACACTCATGATGTAACTCATGATGTAACTGTATGCATATTATTTGTTGCAGGCTCGATAATGATAATAATTTTAATCTGGACTCAAAACACAAAACACTACATTCAGTTTTTGTTATGCTAATGTTTATTTATGCTGACAATGAAGTCAGGTGATGAGAGGATTTAGCGGCCGAAGAACCTCCTGTACCACTTCCTCTTTTTCCTCTGCAGCTCCTGCTCCAGGGCACAGCTCATGTCGGTCAGCAGGGTGCACTGTTTTTCTGAACTTTTAAGTTCCTCCTCAAGCGCAATACATCGCTTATCCAGCACGGTGCACTGTTCCTCGGAACTCTTAAGCGCCTGTTCGAGTGCCATACACTTTGCTTCCTGCAGGGTGTGCGCCTTCTGAGTTTTCCGCAGCTCCTGCTCCAAAGCAGTGCATGTCTCCTTCACCAGGGCACGCTGTTCTTCTGAGTTTTTCAAATGGTGCTCAAGTGTTATACACCTCTCATCCAACAGGGCGCCCTTTTCCTCTGACATCTTCAACTCTTGCTCCAGAGCACTGTATGTTTTTTCCTGAAGGGTGCGCTGTTCTTCTGAACTTTTCAGCTCATCCTCAAGCACAATATACCTTCTATCGTGCAAGGTGCGCTGTTCTTCAGACCTCTTCAGTGCCTGTTCCAGTGCCACACGAAAAATTTCTTCCTGCAGGGTGCGCTCTACCTGAGTTTTCCTCAGGTCCTGCTCCAGAGCACTGTATGCCTTCTCCAGCAGGGAGTGCTGTTCCAGAGCCCATCTGAGACCCTCCTTCTCCTGCTCCAGCTCCTGCTCCAGAGTACTGTTCCTCTGGACCAGTAGGGTGCGCTCTGCCTCTGCTTTTATCAGTAGCTGCTTTTGCGCACAGCTGGTCTCCTCCAGCAGGGTGCGCTCTTCAAGAGCCGATCTGAGCTGCTCTTTGAGGATCTCACCGCTCGTCAAAATGGCAGCCTTGTTCTCATCTACTGCCACTCTGACTCTTTTCGTTTGCTCCAGCTCCTGCTCCAGAGCACTGTTCCTCTGGACCAGTAGGGTGCGCTCTGCCTCAGTTCTCTTCAGCACCTGCTCTTGCATACAGTGTTTTTCCTCCAGCAGGGCACGCTCTTCCTGAGTCCCCCTGAGCTGCTCTGTGAGCTGCTTCAGGTTTCTGTTGGACTTGTTTAGCATTTTCTGCGTCTTTCGGACCTGTTCCTTAGAGTCCTCCAGTTGCAGACAGAGGCTCTGCTTTTCCAGCTCCCACTCTTCTGATTTTTGGTGAGACTGTGCCTTCATTTCCTCAACCAAATCATGAACTTCTACGACCTGTTTAGTCAGACCCTGGTTCTCCTCTTTCACTGTGTCCAGTGCGGTCTGGAGATCTCGTATGACTGAGTCCTTTTGCTCCATTTGCTTCATATGACCTACAATGATCACCGTTGTTTCCTTCAACAACTTAAGCCTCTCCTCCTCGTACTGATCGAGGTCTCTAGCTCGAAGCTTCTGGAGCTCCTCCAGTTGTTTGAGCAAATGCTCCTCTCTGGCTCTGGCCTGAGCAGCTTTAGAGGCCATTTCGAGTTGTGACATGACTAAGGCCATGCCCTTCTCGTCTTCCTCCTTAGACCTCTGTTGGTTTTGAGGTCCTAGCTGCTCTCTTTCCAACTCCTCCAGAGTTAGAGAGGTGTGGACCACCTGTTCAGATGGTCCGGAGGTCGGCTGTGGGTTGGTGGGTGCTACCCCCAGCTCCTCCATCAGGTTGAACTCCTGGCTGTAGAGGAGTTCGTCGTCTGCAGGATCGTAGTCGTTCCAGTCTTTAGACATGTTTGCGTCTCTGAGTTGGGTCAGTGTGTCTCGGTCGAAGGCTGATTTGAAATGAGTTTGTACAGGGCGCGTGTCGCACCCACATAAGTTTCAGTCAAAGCTTAGTGATGTCATGAACAAATAGAATGTCTGATGGAACGTGTTGCCAGGCGTTTTCAGGTAATGCCATTCCGGATCTTTCCTTATGGGTGCGTTGCCATAGATACACAATATTGAATATTAATAATTCCATTGGCTGTGTCTGAATGTCCACCATAGCCCCTAAGCTCTTAAGTGGACTATATAGGACCTCATTCACAGAGACGTCCAGACACACAGATCACTACTTTCAGGTCACATGTTTGGGGGGAAAAAACTGTGCTGTGATAGCGCTCTGAATGGGAAGTGACAGCACAGGGAGGAGAGACTCAAACCCTCAAAAACAAATGTGAAACTGTTAAAACATGTTAATAAGATAATAATGAATGATCTGAAGGGCGGAACAGACTACACTGAAACTAACACACCTGTTAGTGTACAGTTTCTGTTTGTTAGCGACGCCTGTGAACTACACCAGGGCTGCCCAAAGGCCAAAGTGAATGCACATGAGCAGGTCCAGGGCTAAACCTAAAGACAGTTTGCACATAAAAATATTCTGCAAAGAAATTTTTCATTAAACTGACTTTAAATATTAGGAAATAGACAAGAGTGACCTTTATTTCTGCCCTGGAACTTCCCATCTTTACTGAACAAAAGGCAAAAGTTAGCTGTTGTCAGGGAGCGGTAGTTTTCAAGGTATCACGCAGTGGAACAGAGCATTTTGAGCTTTGGAGATGTAGACAGACTAATAATGCTGGATTACTCAAATGTGTGAATGAAACAAAACACAACTCCAGGTATGTTTTTGAGCAGGCAACAGCATTATAACATTACTAAAAGCTCACAAGAGTAAATTTTATGTAATATAGGACCTTTATTTTTATAGCATAAATTTGATGACACAAAAGCTGACAAAAAATTGCTTTAAATACTCTTAGAGTCAACATCTGTTTCTCCAAAAAAGTTGAACTGGAACTACATGACGTCCTGGTGTCAAAGGAGCAGCCTGTAGACAATAAGCTGCCAAGTGTAACCGTGACAACCTGTCAGACTAATCTTATCTGAGAGAGCCTCCCAGCGCAAACCCAGGGCCAATTTATTTTCTGCTTTTCAAATTCAGCTGTGCAAAATGTGAACAAGCACATCTCTTGTCAACACGGGGAAGACACGAGGAAGCTAAAATGGCCGACCGGTACAATTTTGGACAGTTAGGGAGGAATGAAACAGAAAATACAGGATTGCATGAAGAATAACTGTTTTTTGTTGTTATAACTTTAATGTTGTAATGTCCCTTTAAATTGAGTTATTATTATTATTATTATTATTATTATTATTATTTATTTTATTATTTTATCATTTTTTTTATTTTTTTTATTTTTTTTGAGGACTTGTAACATAGTTTTTTTAAAGATCCACTGTGGAACTTTCTAGGTGAAACAACATCTTCATGGAAACAAGCAAGTCCCTCTAACAGAAAAGTGACATCAGGGGTGATTTACCAGTCAGTCGTTTCTAAATACAGTGGCAACAAGCTCCATTTGAAGTTGAAGTATAAGCAGTATTTTTGTCTGTGTAATGCTAACTGTAGGCACTACTCTGTCTCAGGCTTTGATAGACTTTAATTGGACCTTTATTTAACCCAATCTGACCAGAAAGAAGTGACTTAGTTAGAACTACAACAGGTGAGCTTTTTTTGTTGAAAATCAAACACCTAAACAGGGCCATGAATATCCGTATTAATCATAAGCAAGTTTAAATATATTTAGTATTTTTTCTTGAGTTTTAAGACTTTTTTGTTTGCTAATGTGTGCATTGTGTCACCATGGTAACTGCTGAACATTGCTTACATACACATATTTGACCATCTTTTTGTACTTCTACTTGGGTAATAATATTTTGCAGTAACAGTACTTTTACTTCTAGTAGCTGGTAGCCTGGTTATGACACATTCATACCACACATTATATATTTTTGGCGAAAGGTTTCACTTCTATTTCAGCAAACAGTATTTATCAAGGTCTTTTGTGTATCTTATGCCTATCTCACAGTCTCACACTCCCTTTGCCTTTGTTTGTTGTGGCTAAGGCTCAGTTTATTTCTCGACCTCTGGCTCCCTCACAGCTGGACTTCCGGACTGCTGATTTTCCTCTCTCCGCTCTCCCCCGTTGCCGATGACAACATTATTTACCATATAGCGGTTTGTGTAGCCTCTCGATCACGTACGGGGGATTTCTGCAGGGCTACTCACTGAGCGTGGTCTTTTCTCACACTCAGGAGGTAAGCTAGCCGAGGAAAGCCAAGGACGCTACTACAAAACAACTCAAGAAATCAGAGGAATATGAGGCTGTGTCTGTTATTGTTGAGAATGTACTCTGACTGCAGCTGGGGGCTTTTAATAATGAAAGGAAAAAATAATGCCGGAAAAAACATGCTTAGAGATAAAGGTAAAAAAGTTGCCAAGGAAACCAAACCAAAATGTGATTTTCTGTGATGTTATCTTTTATATGCACTGGCTTCCTGTGGCTCAGAGAATAGACTTTAAATCAGCTTTGCTTGTGTACGAGTCTCTCCATGACCTCTCCATGACCCCACCAAAAAAGTTACATTGTGCACCTTTTAAAATGGATTTGACTTTGAAATTAATATTGATGATGTGATGCTAACTGTAGGCTCTGCTCTGTCTGAGGCTTTATTTGACTTCAATCTGTGCTTTATTTTTAACACAGTCTGACCATTTCTTGAGTTTTCAGACAATCTTAAAACTTTTGACAGTGTTTGCTCATGTGTTTGTGTCACCACGGCACCTCCTACACATTCCACCATTAGAGATACATGTAGAACACCCCCAGCATGATGTCACTGCAAAGTATCAATAAAAATATGTTTCTCAGAGTGACTACAGCAGTGCACAATCTGGTGAGAGACTAGACTAGCTGGTCGAAAGCTTTGTAATTGTTGGAACTTTTGTTGGAGTTTGACTGTAAGTTTTATTCAAATGGAAGTCACAGGAGCGTGGAGCACCTGGGTGCTCTTCAGCATGGCAATTACCCCGGACACATCTCCTCCACAAGGGCCAGCCTCCCCGAAAATCTGCCACCTGAAATCTGCATCCTGTATTCACCCTGTATTCAAAGAGGGAACATGTGTACACACAAAACCACTGGAGGAAATTATTTTGTGGGGGATAAAAACACTAGTTTTGAAATGTACCATACCCTGGAACAGATTTTGAACTCACCTTGGCCTTTTTGGGTTTGAATGTACTGGAAAAAAGTAGTAGGAGTAGAGCTGGGTGATATACCCAAAAAATAAAGCAAGAGCAGGAGAGCTCTTTACATTTTCATTCTTATCCTAATTTATAATAATCCACAATTCCACAATTTTGCCATTTTTCAAAATCTCAATTATTAAAATACTAGAATTAATCAGATTAATTTGATTAGTTCCACCTTGTGATGTCATCAGGTAATACAGGAAGTGCTCAACTGTATTTTTAAACTCCACACACCTTCACTAGAATCATTTGGGTCATTTCATTCCTGGAATTGGACCGAACAAAAGGTAAAGGGTAACTGTTAATTTGAAAACTACCACTTCATGACATCAGAAGGTAGTACAGAGCATTTTGAGCTTTGAAGATGTAGACAGGCTAAAAAAACAGGATTACCCAAACATATGTGGATGAAACAAAACACATCTCCAGGTCTGTTTGATGAAATAACAACATTATAACAAGCTCACAAGAGTCCATTTTGCGTTATATAGGACCTTTAACAGCTGCATAAGAAAAATAATTATACAAGGGCATTTTGGACTTTATGTAATTGAAATCATTGCAAACTGTTTTATACAAAAAGACAAAATACATTTTCTGAATAAAAAAGGATTCTGAAATTGCTGTCATCTTGCTCTGTCGACTTTATTCAGTAACTTTTCTCCCCAGCTGAGAACAAAGGGAAACGTCCAGCTGTGCCCATAAAACAATAAAAACACTTTTCAAAATGCAAGACCACAAAGACACCCAAAGATTTAACCATTTTACTAATGTATCACGGACAATTTTTCATCTGTGATTCCGTTTTACTTTGGAAACTCCTCTTATAGTTGACGGGGGAGGAGATATTTAATTTAAGGTTGCCACGGTAACCAAAGCCAGAAGTGGAGATTTGAGAATTTGAACCTAAATTACGACTCTTTCAAAACGTTGCACCATCCGCCACTCGCCGAGAAACCTTTTGAGTTTTGATGTTTGAGGTACACGCTAATTTTTTCCTGGGTTTGAAACACAGGAGGCCTGCGGGGATGAAGTCTTAAAGGGGAACATTAAAGGGGAAAGCTGAGGAAAGTGGGTGTCAGTTTGTGTATGTTCTGTTTTAGGCCGCCATTTTGGGACTCAATGTGAATTTTGCCCTTGGACGTTTTAGGTTTCAATGTACTGGTAGTAGTAGTAGTAGTAGTAGTAGTAGTTCACTTTTTGTATATCCAGGTGCGCTAACCAAATGCACTCTACTGAAACAATAGGAACCAATATTGTTATGCAGAAAAATAAATGTAATATACCCAACAATATATAATTAATCATATGAATTGTTAATAAAATGCTAAGTGCAAGGTAATATAAATTAATTCCCCAAAATAATACACAAAATACTGATGACCCAAATTAATGTTAATACATAAAATAATATATGTCAAATAAATCAAAGGTTACAATAATAGTAGTAGTAGTTGTTATTTTACCTTTTACCTTCTCTTTAGTAGAAATTGGTAATTCTGGGGAGTGTTTTTTGTTTGAGAACTCAGCAGGGTTTGTGCGTTAAACATGTGTGAATGAAACAAAACACAACTCCAGGTGTGTTTGTGATGAGGAAACAACATTAGAACAAAGATCAGAAAATAGTGTATGGGCCCTTTAAGAATCATATGCATTCCAACAAGCAGGTCTGGCCATGAAAATACATTAGTGAGCTCTAAAGCACCTTCACTACATTAGCTACAGTGGAGGAAATTAGGATTTGATCCCTTGCTGATCTTGTAGGATTACCCACATAGAAATGAACAGTCTTTAATTTTAATGGTCGGTTTATTTTAACATTGAGAGATAGAATATCAAAAAGAAAATCACTTATATATATCAGTTGATTTGCATTTCATTGTGTGAAATAAGTATTTGATCCCCTACCAACCATTAAGAGTTCTGGCTCCCACAGACCAGTTAGACACTCCCAATCAACTCATCACCTGAATGCCTGTTTTAACTCATCACCTGTATAAAAGACGCCTGTCCACAGAATCAGTCAATCAATCAGACTCCAAACTCTCCAACATGGGAAAGACCAAAGAGCTGTCAAAGGATGTCAGGGACAAGACTGTAGACCTGCACAAGGCTGGAATGGACTACAAAACCAAAGCAAGAAGCTGGTGTTAAAAACACAACTGTTGGTGCAATTGTTTGAAAATTTTAGAAATATAAAAATGACCATCAATCGACCTCGGTCCGGGGCTCCACACAAGATCTCACCTCGTGGGGTTTCAGTGATCATGAGAACAGTGAGAAATCAGCCTAGAACCACACGGGAGGAGCTAGTCGATGATCTCAAGGCAGCTGGGACCACAGTCACTAAGAAAACCACTGGTAACACTTAAATCCGCAGTGGATTAAAATCCAGCAGTGCTCGCAATGTCCTCCTGCTTAGGAAGACACATGTGCAGGCTCGCCTCAAGTTTGCCAATGAACACCTGAATGATTTAGAGAGTTATTGGGAGAAGCTGCCAAGGGCACAGGACAACTTCACCGCATCAATGGGAGGATGGACGAAGCCATGTACCGTTAAAATCCTGAGTGACAACCTCCTTCCCTCCACCAGGAAACTGAAAATGGGTCATGGTTGGGTCTTCCAACACGACAATGACCTAAAACATACAGCCAAGACAACGAAGGAGTGGCTCAAGAAGAAACACGTTAAGGTCATGGAGTGGCTCAGCCAGTCTCCGGACCTTAACCCTATAGAAAAACCTATGGAGGGACATGAAGCTCCAAGTTGCTAAGCGACAGGCACGAAAACTGATTTAGATGATCTGCAAAGAAGAGTGGACCAAAATTGACTGATATTTGCACAAACCTGATCATCAACTACAAGAAACGTCTGATCTCTGTGCTGCAAACAAGCGTTTTAATTAATTTATTTTTTTTGGCTCGAGGGTTCAAATACTTATTTCACTCAGTGAAATGCAAATCAGTTTATATATATTTTTTTTAAGTTATTTTCTGGATTTTCTCTCAGTGTTAAAATAAACCTACCATTAAAATCATAGATTGTGCATTTCTTTGTCAGTATACAAAGTCACAAAATCAGCAAGGGATTTAATTTCAAGGGACTGGAAATAGAGACAATTTCCACAAGATGAGATGAGATACAAGATTAGGTCAACAAGATCAACACACGAGATTTTCATTAAATTGTGCAGTTCGATTTTGTTTTCACTTTTTAAAATTTAATATTTTCTGTCTTTGTAGCACTGCTTTTTGGAACTATGACGTCTCAAGGGGTGCAGCTCGCAGCACACATCCCCATTTTTGTTCAATCCAAAAGTGAAACACAAGAAAACAACAATCGTATTTTTCTTGTGTGTACAGTCTTGTGGCAATTTCATCTTGTGAGATCTTGTAGCATGAGATCTTGCCCCATCACTGTTTATTTCTAATCTCAGCCCTGCACGGTTGAATGGAGCATTTGTAGCTTTGGAGATGTAGACAAACTAATAATACAGGGTTACTCAAACGTGTGTAAATTAAACAAAACACAACTTTCATTTTTTGAGGAGGTAACAACATTATAAGATGGCTTAAAGCTCACAAGAGTCCATTTAGCGTAATATAGGACCTTTAAGACAGACTCACTGCTCTCATGTACATTAATGTCCATATACACCAGCAGTCTCCTAACCCCTTTAACTCCATTGTCCATAAAGTGTAACCCAGAGGTCATATAGATTACGCAGCGCAAACTCTGCCTTATGGATGGGCAAACACTGTCCAATTAGACAGAGAGGGCAGGATTACGAGAGGAGGGGAGCAGGAGTCAAGAGCCTGGCCCACAGACTATAAATCTGAACACAGGGGGCGCTAGTGTCACGGAGGAGATGGGATACTTAACCTTTGAAATGTCATAAAACCTCCCATAGGCCCATGATGTTAAATAGACGAACAGGATAAGGAGGGATGGAATCTTACGGAGAGAGGAAACCTGCTTTGGTGTAGCGTTTTGAAAAGTTACATCCATACATACATGATTTTTAACTGCTTTGTCTTGAACCTTGAACTTGTTTTGAGATGTCTTACAGCTATAGAAATAAGTGTTAAATATTAGATAAATATGAATATGTCATGATTTTGTGTAGGTGAAACAAGTGCTAAAAATGTAATATAAGATTTGTTATTAAGATACTACCCCAAATTCTATACTATTAAAGGGGCATTATGCAACTTTTCTGATCGAGGGTCACAATCTGCTTGTCTCCATGGTTATTGCATTGCCTGTAATGTTCCACAGTATGGCATTAAATCTATCGAGCATGTATTCCATTGCAGAGATTTTTATCGCTAAAAGAAAATTGGCATTCTTACAGTGAGCAGGGTCACCTCTACACAGATCTAATCTATAACTTGCTCTAGTGAGGTCACCATGGGGACGTTTTAAGCCATACAGTGGGACATTTTAAGCAAAGGAATGGCGTCGTCGTGGAGACAAGCATGTGGCAAGCAAGTTCCGTACTGCTCTTTTTGTTTAAGTCAGGGTTCGGCAACCTTAAAGCCATTTAAAATCTAAAATGAGAATAACACTGCATATCATTTTTTACCTGTATGCTGTGTATAAAAGACTATAGTGTGTTGCTTTTATAAAATGCTACAGAGAACGAAGAATTTTTATTTCTGCATGTAATAAAAATATTTTCAACTTTGAAAAAAAAAAAGACACTTCGTTGATGCTTACTTTGTTCCTCCTCGTAGGAAATAAAAATCCAAACTTAAATTATCCACCCGCAGTGAACCAAAAACGCTGTCCGCTTCTGTGTCTTCATTTTATCACGTGTACTGGAGCGCACATAATTAAGCAGAGTGGTGAACCAGGCTCATCAGCCGTGAAAGCAAATGAATCTGCTCACGTAGCATTAAACGTTCTGTTTTCTTCAGAAACTTTTCTTTCCTTGGATGTATCTATCATTTACCTACCAGGGGTCGAAAAGCTCAATAAATCACGCGAAGAAGCGAAAATAAAGAATACATCGTAATTAAATACTCATTATTTATTTTCCAAAGTCGCAGGGAGCCACAACAGAAGGATGAAAGAGCCACATGCGGTTTAAGCAAATACTGGTACTATTATCTGTACTATTATCTTGAGTCATTTTACTATTACCATACTAAGGTGTGTTGCCGGTCAGTAGTCGCCTTCAGACCATCAGCTGGCTGGTTCGATACTTGACGTGGATGAGTATAGTTGCACGTAAATCACCATAAAGTCCTCTCCAGTTTAAGATTAATTATAGATGTTAGGGCATCTGGCTTACATATAGATCACCATGCAATTACAATTACTGAATCGCCACTTCTTCTACAGTACAATAATCTTGTTTAGCACTTTTACGACCTAAATTTGAATTGAATGAAGATTTGCGTTAGCGGCTAATTGTTTACACTGTGCAAAAATAAATAAATAAAAATGTCAGATTAGCGTCCCATATTTACTGTGGGCAAATGGGTTTTTTACAGATCCCATTTCCTCGGCGTGTGTTTCTGATGTATACTCTTCGATTTGTGTAACGTTGGATATTCATTATCGCTCATAATTGGCTTTTTACTGGAGCCGCCTCATATTAAACTGATATTGTAAAGCGCTGGTGTTGCTAAGCAGTCTCATGTTTATGCAATAATGCAGAATTAACCTATTTTTTTATTATTAGACGAGTTATTCTATTAACCTATATACTGTATTTGTGATGGTTATTGCTGTAAAGAGACAGTGTGGAGTTTTTGACGTTAAGTAGTGAAGTTATGAGCTGGAATTTCAGGATTTGATGTCCTATGTTACACAAAATTGACTCTTGTGAGCTTTAAACCATGTTATAATGTGTTTACCTCATCAAAAACAGACCTGGAGTTGTGTTTTGTTTCATTCACGTGTTTGAGTAACTCTTTATTATTAGTCTGTTTACATCTCCAAAGCTCAGAATGCTCTGTTCCACCTCGTGATGTCATGAAGCGGTAGTTTTCAAGTTAATGGCTCCTTTTTTACATTTTGTTCAGTAGAGATTGGCAATTCCAGGTCTGAAATTATCCAAATGATTCTAGTGAAGGTGTGTGGAGTTTAAAAACACAGTGGAGCACTTCCTGTATTACCACATGACATCACAAGGTGGAACAGAGTGTTTTCCGTTTGAGAGAAGAACTCAGTCAGTAAATATGCAGAGTTTGTGTGTTAAACGTGCAAATAAAAAAAAGTTTGATTTACATAGGGCATTTTTTGAATCCGGCTATTACATTTAATTATTTCACAAACTTTAAAAAAATATATACATACAGTTTTTTTTGGTACATTTCTTTTTGGAACATAATTTCCTTGCGGCATTCACATTTGCAAACATCACACACAAAAACCGGATCTAAACCTGGACTAAACCAGGACTAGGACTTTTTTGTTTTTAGTTTTAGGCCATTTTCTTCCTTCTTCAGTCTCAGTCTGCACAAAGTACTATTATTGTAGTACTTTGTGCAGTACTGGTCCTCAAACACTCAGGTTGTGTCTGGAGCAGAGAAGGAACAAAAGAGCCTCTCCTTCTCCACCAGAGCTGCAGAATAAACAGATGTTTGTCTATAGAAGTTTTTCTTTTTTTTTTTCTTTCAGACGTATTAAAAACTTTTTTTCTTAGTGCTTCGTGCTTTATAAAGTGGAAAAGTACAAGTTTATTTTACTTTAAAGTAGAAGTCTTGAATATTAGTACAGTGGAAATGCAAGTACATGTTTGCTTACTAATGTTCTTGACCTACTACTGCTACTACTACTACTACTACTACTACTACTTCACACTAATACTAATACTAATGCTAAAACTAATACTACTGCTACTACTATTGCTATTATTACTACTACTACTACTACTACATCAATACTTCACATGGTAATGTTTATACTATCAATATCTAACTACTTTACAATCCGACTACTACTACTACTACTAGTAGTAGTACTAGTAGTGCGACTACCACTTCTACCACTACTACTACAACACTAATCTAATACTACTACTAATACTACTACACTAATACTTTAATACTTCACTTGTTACTGCATATACTGCAAACCTAACTGCATTACAATCCTACTGCTGCTACTACTACTACTACTGCTGCTGCTGCTGCTGCTACTACTACTACTACTACTGCTACTACTACTGCTACTACTACTGCTACTACTGCTACTACTGCTACTACTACTACTGCTACTACTACTGCTATTACTACTACTGCTACTACTACTACTACTACGATGCTTCTATTAAATAAATGCAGTTTATTTCTTTCAATGTCAAAAAGAAACATTCTAAGATTAAAACCCATTTTCAGCCTTTGTTCCATATTCCTATTGTAAATATTTGAAAACTTGTCACTAATTTATTCCAAAAACATACTCTTTACTCCTGCTGTTGTCGTTACCAGTTTTCAGATGTTCACAAGTTTTTCTCGTTCTGTTAGAATCCGATCACTTATGAATGAGGTCTGTGTTTGGAGAAGTGGAAATCATAATTTTTTTATTTGCTCTTCGTGTCTCTGTCTGTTCCACTGGAGGAGGAGGAGGTTTTGTTTGGTTTTTCATGTGATGGTGATTTGTGGTTTTGTTTTGGTGTTTAATACTTAGGACAGATGAAAATAAAGACTTTTTATAGGAAACTCGAGGATCTTATGTGAACTAACTGCACTAAAGAAATACAAATGGATTAAAGAGCTTTTAATTATATAGTAGTAGTAGTTTCCCTTTACCATTTACCCTCTTGAAGTTGTATTTGGAGTGATTCGTGCATGTCTGAGTAATCTTTAATCACTTATTTTCAAGACGCCATTTTGCCGATTAACCCCTGTTTTCACCACCAAAATTATGCCCACTTGTACTTACTTTGTTCTCCAGTTGTATTTTCTTAATCGGTGATACGTGCAGGATTTGAAGAAATGAAGAAAAAAATCCACTGCTCGCTCAGGTGATCTGCAGCTGTCCAAAGATGGCGCCGTCTCTTTGTTGTGATGACGTTTACGGCGACGTCAGTTTTCTAACGCGGAACTCAGCGCACTTGTTTCTTTTATTAAGTTGTTTTAGATGAATAATGTGATTTAAAATGTCCAAATTATAAAACAATAATCCACGGGTGTCCTAGATTAAAACTACTGTATTTTATATGATCAAGTAAGAAGTAATCATTTTTAATTGGGCATTAGTTAAAGGTGCACTGTGTAGCTTTTCTGGATGTCTGCTTGTCTCCATGGAGATGTTCTTGCGTTGTCTGGAATGTCCCGGTATGGCATTATATGTATTGCATTTACTCATTACATAAAAACTCGCCTCTACCCAGATCTGACATGGGTAGATGTCAGTAATGCCATACTGTGGAACATTTCAGGCAGCATGTCCATGTCCAGTGCACTTTTAACTTTAAAATTAAAGTGCAATTTACAAAAAAAACCTATATGTTTTAAATGTAAATTGTGTAGAACGCAAAATTGTATTGAAATCACACACATTTGAGTCTATCTTCTAATTGCATAACTCAATTCAATAGTTTTCAGTTTCACCCATTCAAAAGATGGACATTTTGTGTTTTGCCTTGTTAATCGCTATGGCAACGGCTCCAATTTATCACTCCAAAACCATAGACAGTCAATCCACAGAAAAGCAGGTTTACTTTTCAAAAGTACAGTACCCACACACACATAATAACATGACCACATTGAAAACATCTCAGCCTTGAATACAAACCCTCCTTTTATTTACTTGTACTGAGCCTGATGGATCACGCTTTCTCTGAGAATTTGACAACTATTACAAATCTGAATCAGCGAACTTGAAAAAGCGTGTGAGATTTTCCTTTTTAATCAATACAGGTGCAGCTTTGGTTTTCCAGTCGGACGGCCCCACACAAACACTGCCCCTTTTCAGTGGAATAACATAGATTCAGCCACTCGTCTGTGTCTTCTCTGCCTTTTAATTTCACCATGTTTTTCAAGAGGATTAAACATCTTTTCATCACAAAGAAGATGTTGGGTTTTTTTAGCCAAACTTGATCAAATTGTAGAAATAGGGAAGAGAGGGAGAAAGATTACAAAAAAGCAGTTGTGGGATGTAACAAAGTAAAAGTAGTGAAGTACTGAAGTACACATTTTAGGTGTCTGTTCTTTACTTAAGGGGGACACACTGCAGGTGAATAGGAAAAAAAATTAATTTAGAGACATAATTTTGAAACTTCTCCTGTAGTTTACTCACATAAATGTAAAAAATTTATTAAAAGTTTTTCATCAATGTTTTCATATAAAAATAAGGTATTTTATGTGTAAAAACGACCAGAATTTGCAGTTTTTGGGACAATTAAAACAGAGGAAGGTTTAAATTCCTTGCTTCTTTTTGTTGACATAGATACTAAAGAATATACAGAGTGAATCTTGGATATCTTATTTAGTATTTGAGTAAATTAAATCTGACTGAAAATTTGCCTAAAAATTTCAATTTCACCAAATTTTCCAGAGTTAAAACTTCTTCAGACTTGGAATTAGACCGGAAAACGGTCTTTGAAGTTAAAATGTCCCATTTAACTCTCTGGCTACAGGTCGATTAAACTAAATATTAAAACATCTTTCAGTGCAGAGTGGATATTTTTGTTGGTTCCACATGAAAGTTTGTTTACTAAGAGACCAAACTAACCAAAAAACAAAAAATTTAAAAAATGAGTTTTGCCTTAAGTACATTTCTACTCCATGACATTTTTGAACAGGACTACTTTTACTTTTTGCTCTTCAAGTATATTTTTAACCAGATACTTTAATACTTTTACTTAAGTAGATTTTTCATGTGATACTTTTACTTTTTCTTGAGTTTTTTGTTTGATTGTTTGTTTTTTCCCCTCCAGTATCTGTACTATATCTTTAAAGGTGCATTGTGTAACTTTTCTGGTGGAGGGTCCATCAAATGTTTTTCTCCATGGAGATGTTATTACTTTGTCTGGAATGTTTCACAGTATGGCATTAAACCAACTGTATTTATCATTATGGAGACCAAACCATACCACGTTACAGGTCAGATCTGTGGAGAGGCGACCCCGCTCACAGTCAGAATGCCTGTTTTTCCTGGTATTTCTGAGCAATAAAACCACCTGTAATTGAATAAATGTAAAGTAGAGCTGTTTAATGTCACACTGTGGAACATTCCAGGCAGAGCAATGACATCTCCATAGAAACAAGCAGGTGACGGACCCCCAGCTAGAAAGCTACACAGCGCACCTTTAACTTAACTTTAGTATTTCCTCCACCACTGGCAAAAAAAAAGGAAAATGTAATACTTGGAAATGAATTCAATGGGTTTTATTGGAGCTATCTTTTCTATCCCATCTAGACTTAAGTGTGGGGCTGTTGAACCAATGAACGAGAGAAGAGAAAGAGGAGGTAAAAAAAAGACAGGATGAAGCAGGATCAGATGGAGGTGAGTGTAAGGTAGAGTAGTTTGGGTGTTGGGGTTAGGCTTATCTCCTTGATGCATGCCTGAAGCTCCACTGGGCCCCTTCACTCCGGGATAAAAGCGCACACGGGCCAATGCCAGTGCAAGGGTCAGTCATCCAGTTTATCCCTCGCGTTTACAAAGTCCATTTTCTCTCAAGCTATCATACTATTGTACTTTAAAGGGCCCATGTTACGCTATTTTCTGATTTACGTTATAATGTTGTTTCCTCATCCTCAAAAAACACACCTGGAGTTGTGTTTTGTTTCATTCACACATGTTTAACACTAAAATCCTGCATATTTATGCTGAGTTCTTCTCTCAAATACAAAAAAAAACCACTCTGTTCCACCTTGTGATGTCATGTGGTAATACAGGAAGTGCTCCACTGTGTTTTTAAACTCCACACACCTTCACTAGAATCATTTGGATGATTTCAGCGCCGGAATTGCAAATCTCTACTGAACAAAAGGTAAAAGGAGCTGCTAACTTGATTTTTATTCTGGAAATGGCAAATAAACTGAACTCCAGGTATGTTGTTAATGAGGTAACAACATTATAACATATAAAGCTGCACTATGTAACTTTTCTGGTACAGGGCCCGCCAATTACTCTATGGAGATGTTATTGCTTTGTTTTCCAAAGTATGGCGTTAAAGTTTTCCATCTCCATAGAGACAAGTGACAGGTTAGATCTGTGAAGACGTTGCCAATACGATACAGACAGTACCTCGATACATTGGGCTTTTGATTCAGTACGATATATTTCAAACAGTTTTGGTACGGTTCAAGAAAAAATAAAAGCTAAATCAAGGCTGTGGTACTAAAAGTCTTTGTTAAACCACTTCTTGTGCAAAGTGAATATGAAACACAACCATTTTAATCATCAAAACAGTGAATATGTCAAATGTGTTGCATAAACAAGTTTCCGTCCTCTAAACAAGTAACAAAACTGTAGCGCTGTAACAAAATAATTTAGTCAAATCTACCAAAAAATACTCTTGGCGATATATCGATACAGCAGCTCACGATATCCATACTGTATCATCACTTTAAACGATACGATATATATATAGATATTTCAATATTTTTGCACATCCCTAGTCAGATTGCCAGTTTTTAAAGCAATAAAAAAAACCATAATTGCATAAATGTGTCTTCTCCATTGTGGCAGAACCCCAAACCTGAAAAGTTACGCAATGCACCTTTAAAGTAGGATTGTACGTGGAGTCTTACAGCTTGTGTTATTTTTATTTTTATCTTAATGTTCCCTTAGTAAAGTGAAAGTTCATAGTGTTAATCATCTATTTACCTAAAAAAGCCTGTACTTGCACTTTTTACTCATCAAATAAATACTACAATATTATTTCATGGAACAAAAGGCTCATTTGTCATATTGAAATTGCCTTCGTTCCTCTCTATCAAATCCCATCTTTTAGGTTTTTTGTGGGGTAAAATCTTGTTGTGTATTTCTAATTAAACTTCACTGTTGCGGAGAATAGATTTTTATCATTGTTAATGTGGTGACAGCTTTTAGTAGTTATCTCAACTGGACTTGTTTCATTATTTTGTAACAGTTATTTTTTTCTGTTTCTCACAAAAAAAATTAATATTTGCAGTCATTTCTCTTGCCTTGTAGGTTAAAGGAGCACTGTGTAACTTTCCTGGAGGAGGGTCCGCCACCTACGTGCATTCTTACTGTGAGATGAATCACCTCTCAATAGATCTGACGTGTAACTCGGCTCGGTGGCGTCACATGCTTGTTTTTATGGAAATGGCCGAGTTTAACATTTAATCGAAACAATAACATCGCCATGGAGACAAGTAGTGAGCAGACTCTCTAACAAAGCATAACTCCAGGTATGTTTTTGAAAAAAGAAACAACATAGATCAGAAAACAGCGTAAAAACTAACACTATGTAACTTTTCGTTTAGGGTCTGCCACCTGCTAGTCTCCATGGAGATGCTCATAGCCTAAGAGAGATTTAAATGGCCCTTATTGTTTTCTTATCTGTGTTGTAATGTTGTTTCCTCATCACAAACAGACCTGGAGTTGTGTTTTGTCAGCCCTGAAACTGCCCATCTCTACTGAACAAAAGGTAAAACGTAGCTGCTGACTTGAAAACTACCACTACGTGACATCACAAGGTGGAACAGACCATTTTGAGCTTTGAGGGTGTAGACACACTAATAATAAAGTGTTACTCAAACGTGTGAATGCAACAAAACACAACTCCAGGTCTGTTTTTGAGGAGATAACAACATTATAATGTAATATCGGACCTTTAACGTCTGCAGAGTTGGATATTGAAAGCAAAACTGTACTTGAGCATAGCAGAGAAGGACTCGCGATTTGAAGTCTGGAGTGGGTTTTCCGTGCGACCTCTGCGGGTTAATGCGCCGGGGGGGACTGCAGCGGTGACATCACTGCGGGGTCAAAGGTCACAAGTTCAAAAGTACTCCATAATTTAAGCCACTTCTACTTTTAGTCAAAGCAACTTCTGCTGCTTTCAAATGCACGACTCAGAGGGGTCAAACAGAACTGCCAAGTAGCTGAAAAAGCTATTCGAATCCATTAAATCTGACTTAATTTGGTATTTCTGTAAACAAAGTGAGCATTTGTGTATAAGAAGCATGTTAAAGTAGCTATATGAATCATTTTGTTACACTACCTTTCTCTAATGTTGCGATATAAAGCTTTTCTGGGGGACTGAATTGAAATTTCAAGTTTTTAAAGTGAAAATGTGCTGCTCTCCTCGTAGTATTCACTCAATTCTGTCTTTTGCTTCTGACCCTAGCTGACCGACTGAGGGATTACGCAATGTTCCGCTGTATGGAATTAAATTTAGCTATCTCCATGGAGACAAGCAGGTGATGCCACTACACCAATAATGTAATAATGTGAAGTCTATAAAGCAATAACTCCATGAAAGTGATTAGTTTGGGTTTTTTGAAGTATATGTATACAGACTGAGCCCCTGTATAGATACTTTGCTGTGACATCATGCCGGGGGTGTTCCTTCCTTCCTGTATGTCTATGACGGAATGTTCAGCAGTTACCGTGGCGACACAACGCACACATTAACAAACACTGCCAGTAAAGTTTTAAGACACATTTTCAGGAGGCTGTGATTTATGTGAGCGTGTATCGTCCTGTTTAGGTGAAAGAACTTTAGACACAGCAGCACCTACAGTTAGCATCACACCCCCAGGGAATTTTGAGTATCAATTTATCCCATAGGAAATTTGCATTGCATTATAACTACTTGCAGTATTTATAGACCTAAATATAACACTTCTAAAGAAATGTAATTAGCATATGTGTTCCTCTTTCCAAATTTGTGCATCAAAGCTAAAAAAAAGATTTCCAAGACGCTTTTCCAACTACAAATTTCTATCCTTGACTCTCTCCTCACTTTAAAATCAGCTGGAGTCCAAGATTTTTTTCCTTGGCAGCTAGATAATTGAAGTAAACAACATTAAGGGGTACATTTGGTGGAAAACAGGTGGCCAAAAACATATCTTGGATTTAGCTAAAAGGTAGACGGCGAATAAAAGGCTACATGGCATGTAAAAATCTCTTTGAAAAATAAACACAGGCAGTGGGTATTGGTCGAAAAAGCATTAATATAGTTTTTTGTGCTAATTGGCAGATGATGTACATTTCATACATAAACATTTTAAGGGCTGGCTGCAAAAATGTTCTCAAAATGGTGCCTAGGAGTTGCTATATAGTGTTGGTATGTTTTTCAACTGGCCCTCTAGTGGATAAATTGAGTCATTGCGTTACCTGGAATGTTCCACAGTATGGCATTCCTTATCCTTATGTCTTATCTTCAAGGTGACAACCAGGTAGAGCAGCCAAGCCAAGTTACAGGTCAAATGTGTGGTAAGGATTTATTTATTTTTTCCAAGTAATTTCAATGTTTAGCGATAAAAACACCTCAGTTTGAATGTTTATGAATATTTAAAAGCCTTTATTGTGAGAGGGCAGTTTTAGCTTGCACCTTCTTCAGGGTGTAATTATTACAATTAAAGCTATACTGTGAAACATTCCAGGCAAAACAGTAATATGAACACAAGCAGGTGGATCACAAACCATAATATAGTTATATTGTTGTTACGTCATCAAAAACATACCTGGAGTTGTTTTGTCTGTCTACATTTCCAATGCTCCAAATGCTCTGTTCTAACTTGTGATGTCACAAAGCGGTAGTTTTCAAATTAACAGCGACATTTTACCTTTCGTTCCGGATTTGATTTGTATGTGGAGTTTGCATGTTCTCCCCGTGTCTGGGTGGGTTTCCTCCGTGCACTCCAGTTTCTCCCATCAAACCTAAAAAACATGCACCAGGGACTACAGGTTAAGGTTCATGTGTATTGTGCACTGTCCCTGTCTCAAAAATAAATAAATGAGTGATGAGAAAACAACATTATAACAGAGATCAGAAAATAGTGCATTATGGGCCCTTTAAGAGTATCTGAAAAGTATATTTTGTTTTTGGTGACTGCAGTTGTCACTCATTTCTACTTCTACAGTTTCCACACAAGGTCGTAACTCTGTCTATTAGAATTCCCAGCATGCTTCAGTGTTGGCGATGAGGACAGCTGTCGATTTGCATCATGGGAAATATTTTCACTTTTGAGTCAGAGGTTGTACTGTGCACATCATGACAATAGGCCTGGGAGTATGAACTGTTTTTGAAGGAAATGAGAGTTATGTGTATTATTTATTCAAAGCTTTGAATTCTGTTAATGTTAGGAAGTTTTGTAAAGCAAGGTTAGAGTTAGGGTTAACATTTTTTCCTCCACAACATAGACTGTACTGTATATATAAATGGAGCAAATAGGAAATGAGCATGGGGGCTCTCCTGGCTCCATCAACTCTGGCTCCAGTTCACTT
Source organism: Taenioides sp. WSHXM2023 (assembly GCA_029959045.1). Classification (NCBI taxonomy): domain Eukaryota; kingdom Metazoa; phylum Chordata; class Actinopteri; order Gobiiformes; family Gobiidae; genus Taenioides; species Taenioides sp. WSHXM2023. Next base: position 13,246,759 of record CM057107.1, on the reverse strand, counting down.
TGTATTGAAAAAACGTCATTCCTCTCCCTGTAACTGCTGCTTTGAGCCTCGTCATTTTGATCTTAAAATGTTCGCTGTACACGATCCTGTGGGTTTAATTTGGTTATTTTGTCCTTAAATAAATTCCTCTTCCTAATATGGAACTCGACTCCAACTTCTTTCCTATACCTGCTAGCCTCTGTGAGCTTCATTTGACTGGAGCCGAGCGTAGTCCACTTCTTCATACGGTCTGTGGTTTACAGTGAACTCAAATGCATCACGTTATATCACTATTTAAATGTTTTATTTATGTATATTTATGTAACAGTTCTATAGATTAACATTAGAAGCCTAAACATGTTCTAGAGAAAATTAAAGCTTCACTGTGTAACTTTTCTGGTAAGAGTATTTCAGGTAAAGGAGTGAAAACTTTATGGAGGCGAGCAGGTGGCGGACTTACTTCGGTTTAGCTGAATATAATATTAGAGTATTTGTTCTAAAGTGTGGATGTAACTGTGTAGAGTTTGCCAAGAGATGGTTAAATAAGTTTAATGCCCTACTGTGAAACATTCCAGGCAGAGCAATGCAATTTTACATGGAGCAGAGGGCAGAAAACTAACCAGAGTTAACCACATAGTGCATCTTTAATTAAATTTTCCTTCTTCTCATTTGGATGCAATCAGCTCCACTTATTCTACTCCAGGTTCTTGTTCGTATATGCATTCTGTGATAAAACTTATATTACTTTTGGGAGGGCAAATTTAACCAAGGAATCTGACTTTATCAAACGCAGGCAGTCTGGCTCTTTGTATGTATTTAAGTTTAGATTAAATAAGAATTATAATTTGCATCAGAGCGATATGGAGCGTGGGGGTTGGTGGGACTGGGGAGATAGCTAAATATATGAAACTAAAGCCAAATTGTTGAGCGGGAGAATAAATAGTGCCTAATGCGGCATAAAAAGGCAATTTGCGAGACTTCAGAGGGCCCCTGCTGGTCGGAGACAATTACTGCGGTCTGACAGTAGAGAAAGAATGTAAGAATGAACCAAATCCCAGTGTTGTCAAAGGAGATAAAATAAGTACAATGGGAGGACAGTGGGACCAAATGGGATTAGCTAAATCAGTGGCAACAAGTTAAGAAGGACGGATAGAGATTTGCAGTGGAGGAAGACAGGAAAACTTGACTTTGTTTGAATGGCATGAGAGGTGACTGCGTTGCGAAAGTAGCAGACTGTAAGGGATAAACGATATTGACAAAAATCTCAGTCTCATTTTGACGGATTTATTTATTTTTACTCTCCTAATAATGATATCATCTCATACTTTTGCACGCTATCTGTTTTAAAATGTGCCTGTAAGTGTATTGTTTGTACTGAGATCCAAGAATTGCTCAGACTTGAAAGGATTTATTTTGTGACAAATCAATTTTTTACAGAATTCAGTTCTTAAAGCCACAGTATGTAACATTTTAGGCAAAAAATCTGAAAAATAAAGGCGCTGTTTGTGTTTACTGCACTGAAAAACGTGCGTCCTTGCTGTGAGCGGGCTTGCATCTCCACAAACCTGACTCTTACTCAGCCAGTTGCTTGTTTCTATGGCAATGTTGTTCTTTTGGCTATAATCTTCTATAGTATGACGAAAAGCATGTATATCTCCATAGAGAATGTTCCGAAATATGGTTTTAACTTCCTATTTCCACCTCCAGAAAGTTATTTACCATTTTAGGACGTCATGGCAACCTGAAAAGTTTGTCTTTGGGTAAAATTGGGAGATTTTCAGATTTCTGCTGGAGCTGTTGAATTAAATAAGTCTCTGAGCTGAGCCGGATGCTTGGAGCTGTTTCTGATGAGCTCTTGGTGTTAATTTAGGGATTCAACCCAGAGTCTAAAGCGGCTCTGTGTGACAGGAGAGAAAAACTCTCAGATAACGACATCGAGAGATCTAAAAATATTCTAATAGTAGTAGCAGCAGTAGCAGCAGCAATAGTTGTAGTAGCAGCAGTAGTAGTAGTAGCAGTAGTAGTAGTAGCAGCAGCAGTAATAGTAGCAGCAGTAGTAATAGTAGTAGTAGTAGTAATTCCACCATCTTTTTTTGTCACCAGATCGAGCTGTTGTTGTGCTGTGATCCAGAAGCCATCTAAAGAAAATAGTAGAAATAGTAGTAGTAGTAGTTGTGAAAGTAGTAGTAATAGTAATAGTACTTAGTAATATCAATAACCCCCCATTTGACTTAAAAAACATTCAAGACATTGATACTTTATTGTGCCTTTTTTGGTTGAGAGTCCACAACTTGCTGTTCCCCGTGGAGATGTTGTTTCTTTGCCTAGAATAATCCGCAGTGTGGCATTGAACACTCTGTCTCCATGGAGACAAGCAGGTGGCACTGTCAAGTCAATTAAGAGGCAACCCTGTTCATAGAGAGTAAAGAGTAGTGTTTTTGAGCAATAAAACAGATGCAACACTGCGGAACATTCCAGGCAAAGCAGTATCATCTCCACGGAGACAAGCAGCCATTTTACCTTTTATTTTTAGACCATATTTCCCTCCATCTCCCTGGATTTAAACCATGAGTCAGCCCATTCAGGAACCAGAAACCAGCCCCCCGAAGTCTGTCATTAAACGCACAATATGTCCGGATTGGCTCCTTCTTTTCCTTTCAGTTTGGTACACATCGCCAAGGCTCTCAGACGCTCACAATAACACCACGAAAACACAAAATATAGGGACTTTGCAACAGTTTTTTTTTTAATTAGCGATGCAGAAAGTTCAACTCCACGTTTCTTAGCAATGAATAATAAAGATTTTGGACTGACATTGTGAAATTACAGTGATTTGAAGTGAGCTACAAAGTCCATAAGAAATATGGACATCTCTTCGATCATTTCATTACCTGCATAAAACCCCCATTCGAATGTGAGATTATTGTTGTATATATCAAGTTGTGTGTTTTATTTAAGACAGCGTCCTTAAAATGTGGTGAGGCTCAGAAAATGTTTTTATTAGTTGCAGTTTGGGGTTTCAGTCAAGTTGAAAGTGGAATTTTAGCAGTACAGGTGAATTTGGTACAGTTCAATATGTTTTAATTCAAGCAAATCAGGTTTAGAGTCAGGTTAAAGGTGCATTGTGTAACTTTTCTGGTGCAGGGTCTGTCAAATGCGTTTCTCCATTGGAATGTTTCACAGTATGGTATTACAGGTCAGATCTGTGGAGAGGCGACCCCGCTCACAGTCAGAACGCCTGTTTTTCTAGGTATTTTTGAGCTCTAAAACCATCTGTTATTGAATAAATGCAAAGTAGAGCTGTTTAATTTCATACTGTGGAACATTCCAGGCAGAGCAGTGACATCTCCATGGAAACAAGCAGGTGACGGACCCCGAACCAAAAAGTTACACAGTGCATCTTTAAGACAGCGTTCTTAAGATGTTTTTTTATTAGTTGCATTGAGGGGGTTTCATCCAAGTTGAAAATAAAGTGGGATTTTAGCAGCAAAGTACTACTACTTCTACTACTACTACTTCTACTACTACTACTACTACTACTACTACTGAAAAAGTACAGGTGAGTTTGGTACAATTCGGTATATTTTTATTAATATCTAAAACATTACTGGAAACTTTAGTGTAAGCAAAGTATGGATTTTCATTCATTTTGACATAGAATTGTTATTGCTTATTTTTTTTTTTTTTTTATATTCGTGAGATTTGTTATGTAGTTGCATTAAAGGTCCTATATTACGCAAAATTGGCAAAATTGAAAACACAACTCCGGGTATGTTTGTGATGAGGAAACAACATTATAACACAGATCAGGAAATAGCCTAATATGGGCCCTTTAATTTTTTTTTATTACATAGACGCAGACTAAAGTAAATCAATAACATTTTGCGCAATTTTTCAGAGTTTTGTTTCAGTCTACTGCATCAGGCTTTGTCAAGTCAGACTCACGTTTCCATTTTCTTTTACTATTAGCTTTGGCAGTGTTCATCTGCGTGTGAATCCAGGGCATCTGAGCCGAATCTGTGATCATGTATTTTAAAGGGAAAGTTCAATTACAGTGGATTTCGCCTGGAGCGGGGTGCGAACTCCAGTTGCTATGATACATTTCTTTCTTCTTCTTCTTCTTCTTCCTCCTCGTTTTATCCGGACTCATCTTTTGGCTTTGTGCTCGTCAGGATTAAGTCTAAGTCTAATATGAATCCTGTTGCAACGCGCCGGGTTCATCGTGTTGTTTACTGATGACAAGATAGAAGTGTAGTGTGTGTACAGTGTGTGCGTGTAGGAATGATACAAGATTTAGAAAGGCTATAGGAAAAGTCTGGCGAATGCATATGAAACAAAATATAAAAACACGTAGTGGTAATAGTAGTAGTAGTAGTGGGTGTTGTTTTTTGTTGTTGTTGCTGCTGTAGTAGTAATAGATTTAGATTTTATGTGCACATATAGTAAAAACAACATTTCAAACAGGTAGAAACAGTCATGAACAGACGAGTTGACTTATATATTAAATATCATTAGAAATCTGTGTTTTGTTTTAAAATCGTCCAGTGAGGAAATAGATTTGAGAGTCTGGGATAAATTATTCCAGAGGGTCGGCCTTCTGAACTTGAGTCTTCTTTGATTTGTGGATGTTCTGCGCAAGGGAAGATAAAAGTGTCTGCAGTGTCTCGTAGTAAAGGTGTGAACATCTGAAGAGTATGAAAAAAAATGTCAAAAGATCTGGATAAAACATTGGACAAATGAACAGACAAATACAAGATATGTTTAATAGTAGTAATAGTAATAGTAGTAGTATGAGGAGGAGGGGGAGGAGGAGTTGTACTTGTAGAAGTTGCTGAACTACTTCGACTGTTACTAGTAGCAGTAGTAGTTGTAGTTCTGGGGTAGTACAGGTTGTAGTTGTTGTTGTAGAAATTGTAGAACTACTGGTACTAAAACTACTAACTAGTACTAGTAGCAACAGTAGTAGGAGGAGGAGATGTTGTATTTAGTTAGTAGTTGTGATAATTGTACTTGTAACAGGTGTAGTAGTAGCAGCAGCAGTAGTAGTAGCAGTAATAGTAATAGTAGTAGTATGAGGAGGAGTTGTACTTGTATAAGTTGCTGAACTACTACTACTAGTAGCAGTAGTAGTTGTAGTAGTTTTTTGTGGTGGTTGTTGCTATAGTAGTAGTAGTAGTAGCAGTAGTAATAGTAGTAGTAGGAGTGATACACGTTGTAGTTGTTGTAGAAGTTGTAGAACTACTGGTACTATGACTATGACTAACTAGTACTAGTAGCAACACTAGGAGGAGGAGGAACTGTTGTATTTAATTAGTAGTTGTGATAGTAGTAGCATCAGTAGTAGCAGCAGTAGCAGTAGTAGTAGTAGTAGTAGCAGTAGTAGTAGTAGTAGTAGTAGTAGTAGTAGTAGTAGTAGCAGTAGTCCACCTTTTTTGGGTGTATGTATGAAGAATAAATGCCAAACATACATGCACATTGTTGACCAAAATTATGTGTCATTTTCAATACTTCATAATGTAAATTTGTTTTAAATTCAAATTGTAGAGCAAAAACATTCTCACTTTCTGCTGTCAGATCCTGCCGACGTTTTAATGTCAAGCAGCAGATTTCACAGCAAAGACAAAGTGGGTCAAATATAGCAATGGGAGACGATCAGAAATGCTCTAGTTTCTATTATATAACAAAAGTATTATCCTTTATAATCTGTTCGTGCTAATTATTACTTTCCTCTGTGTGTTCTGGCAGTGTGTAGGCGGACGCGTACAATACAAAGGAACTGCAATGGAGAAATGCACGAGAACGCGTAGGACCTGACGCCCCCTGCTGTCGAAAAGGCGACATAACGCAGCACATAGACACCCGTATAAATTCTAGCCGTGCCGTGCAGACTCTCCCAATGGAGTTTTTTCCTATTTATAAATTCTCTGCGCCAGTCCCCACATTCCCAGACTATAGCCCGCTTTCTAATAACGCGTTAAATGTCAGCTATTATTTTGTAGAGTCACAATACTGTTCCAAATGCTGCTCAGAATTCAGTGGTTTTCGCAGCTTAGACCACAGAAATAGTTTTTGCTAATCTTTGCCATGACGATTGTTAATTCAACCTCTAAAACTTTATTTAATTTGCTGATTCTGATTAAGAAGATACTGAAATGTGTATAATTAAATCACGTATCCAAAAATATCCTGTATAGATCAAATTAAATAGAATTATATCTGTGTTTAGTTTTAGTTCAGCTTGACAAACTAAATGGGTTCTAACGCCGTGACAGTGAAGATAGCAACAACTAGCATGCTAACGCGTACTTCTATGCTATATATTCCATACTATAATGTTTTCTCATCACAAACATGACCTGGAGTTGTGTTTTGTTTCTTTCAAACCTCTGCATATTTAGGCTGAGTTCTTCTCTCAAACTGAAAACACTCAGTTCCACCTTGTGATGTCATGCGGCAATACAGGAAGTGCTCCAGTGTGTTTTTAAACTCCATACTCTAGAATCTTTTGGCCCTGGAATTGCCGATCTCGACTGAAATCATGGTAAAACAACATCGCAAGGTGGAACAGAATAAAACACGACTCCAGGTGTGTTTTTGAGGAGGAAACAACATTGTAACATGGCTTAAAGTTCACAGGAGTTAATTTTGTGTAATACAGGACCTTTACTATGTTCTATTTAAACACTGACAAATATAAGGACAAATACTAATACATATTTTCATCATTGGGCTACACACTTTCCAAGTCTTTACATAGCTAAACATACCAATAGAAGTCTGTATATAACATTTTATATCGGCTCAAATAGGCTCCCACATGTTTTTTTGTTGTTTTTTTTAACAGAAACTGTGTAGTGAGGCTCGTTCAGAAGATTTAATTACATTTCATTTGATTTAATTTTCTGTTTTATTTTATCTTCATTTATTTTAAAGGTTCTATACAAAGATAAATGGATTCTTGTGAGCTTTAAGTCATGTTATAATGTTGTTACCTCCTCAAAAACAGACCTGGAGTTGTGTTTTGTTTCATTCACACATTAATGCAATCCAAAACTCAAAACGCTCTGTTCCACCTTGTGATGTCATGTAGTGATAGTTTTCAAGTTAACAGCTGCCGTTTATCATTTCTTCATTAGAGATTGGCGATTCCAGGGCTTAAGTTATCCAGATGATTCTGGTTACCGTGTATGGAGTTTAAAAACACAGTGGAGCACTTCCTGTATTACCACATGACATGAGAAGAACTCAGCCTAATTGTGCAGGTTTGTGTGTTAAACATGTGTGAATGAAACAAAACACAACTCCAGGTTTGTTTATGATGAGGAAACAACATTAGAACAGATCAAAAAATGCACAATACAGGGCCTTTTATTTTTATTTTTATTTTTATTTTTATTAGATTAGATTAGATTAGATTAGTTTATTTCAAGGGGGACAGTGCAATTTCATAAAACACATGAATAAAACATGAGTTATTTTCATTTTAGATCGTACTGTACAATCAGATCTGTTGGAAGACAGATGGAGGTGAATGTAGCTCTTGGGGTCAGGCTTGGACAGTGGCCGCCAGTTCATCCCAGGATGAGTCTCCCATGACCTTTGACCCCAGCAGATGTTTGAGAAAATTCCTATAATTCTTTGCCATTTCATTTCATTTCATTTTTTTTTTTTTTCCTTTCCATGGTGCAATTTTGTTGATTAAATTTTAGCGACAAAATGGATTCGGGGTCGCTTTTGTTCACCTCCAGCTGTCAATGGAAAGCGGAGGACACGGAGGAGAGGAGAGGAGGGGGCAGTGTTGCATGATGGGAAGTCATCAGGGCATTTTGGTCGTATGGGGACGGGGTTTGATTTGTATTTTATAAAGGTAACGACCTCAGTTTGAGCAGGTGACATTGGCACAGACTGAAATTCAGAAAAAACACATTGAAAAGCCAACTATAAAGCTACTGCATACAATTTAAAAAAACTACTATTACTATTGTTATTACTACTATACTACTATACTATACCAAGCCTGGATGATTCTTGATAAATAATCTGTTTTATGGCTTAAGTTTTGTTTATTGGGGCTAATAAAAGTGCAGTTATTATAAAGTGTTACCTAAATACAGTCTTTTTCCAAATATGGATGACATAAAGCCTGTATATCTCCATAGAGAATGTTCCGAAGTGTGGTTTTAACTTCCACATACTGTACTTTTTAATATAGACAATATTAAAAAGTACAGAAAACACGCTGTGAAGTGCTCTACTGTGTTTTTAAACTCCATACACCTTCGCTAGTATCATTTGGGTAATTTCAGCCCTGGAATTGCAAATCTCGACTGAACAAAAGGTAAAAAGTAGCTGTTGTCTTGAAAAAGCGGAACAGAGCGTTTTGAGCTTTGGGAAAGTATTCAGGGTAATAATAAATGATTAATTAAACAAAACACAACTCAATTTAGTGTAATTACTTACCTTCTATCTTCCTGTGTCTCTGTTGGAACATAAGGTCTGTCTCTAGCTGTTCCGTTGTCGTCCCCCAGGCCTGTATATCCTCTCTCATTCGTCTTTTTACAGTTTATTTGGGCCTTCCTTTGCGTTTTCTATTTGCCGGTTACATCTCCAGGCTTGTAGGGGGATCCTGTGGTTTTGCGTCCTCATTACATGTCCCCAATATGACCATCGTGTTTCTTTCGTCTTTATTTCGTCTTTATTTCATTTTGGCCCTTTTAAGCACTTCTTCATTGCTGATGGGTTGGAAACACTTGATTTTATCTCAAACACTTGCTCTGGAAACTACAGTAGACAGGCGTTTTTCAGTTTCTTTCGTCATCTTCCATGTTTCTGAGCTGTGTCACTGAAACTTTTAGATTTCTAGATGTTGTGGTGACAGTTGATTTTGCTATTCTTCTTCTAATTTTTTTTAATAATGGGATCTTTAAATTTTGTTTGGCAGATAACCCTATGTTTACAATAGTAATTTAACTTTCAGATAATAATAATAAATCTAACTCACATCAAATTATTGTTACCATGTCATTAACATTCCCTGGGATGCTAACTGTAGGCTCTGGTTTGTCTGAAGCTCTGTTAGACTTTAATCTGAGTTTTATTTTAACACAGTCTGACCAGAAAGAACTGTTTTAGCTGGAACTTTCAACAGGTGAGCTGATTTGTGCGGTTAAACGGTGTCTCGCACATATATTTACGGTCACAAGTCACAGTCGCAAGCGCGCATTAGGTTTTTGCACATTTTTGTTGAAAATCAAACTCCTAAACAGGACCGTGAACGCTTCGTATTGATCACAGGCTCCTGAAAATGTGCTGTTTAAATCCATATTGTGTTTTTCTTGAGTTTTCCAACGATGTTAAAACTTTTGTGTTTTGCAAACGTGTCGCCATGGTAACTGCTGAACGCTCCACTAGTATATACACAGACGTATAGAACACCCCCAGCGCGAATTCACTGCAAAGTATCAATAAACCAACAGCAATTACCAAAAAAAGCCCAGAACAAAACTTTCAAATTAACTTTTTTGCACCATTCAGAGATTTTAATTCCATCCAAACACCATTTTGGGATCTGCCGTCTCCTGGTTTCCCCTTTAGCCAAAACGAGTCTATAGTGATTATATAACAGCACTGCTCCCTAGTCTCCTCACGTTAGCCACTAGAAGAGATTGCTAGCTGACTCCAAAGCTCCTGTTTAGTATGTGTCCCGCATCCTGGCCTATCCCCACAACATTAAGATCCCTTCTTGCGTTCAGTGACATGTCAGATGGAGTGGAAAACGAAAGACGAGCGAGCCAAAGAGAGAAAGAGGTAATGATCAATGATAGTCTCGAAGAAAGGTATTTTTGGGGAAAAGAAAAGATCTGTTTTTCGTAGTCTTGACAAAATCGGTTTTAGCCTCTCGTGACCTCAAGTTAATAATTTTCAGAGGAGAGACATGGGTTGACAGCTAGCTTAGATCGTAATAGTGCAAAAGATATAAAGATAATAGAGCTTTGGGGTTCTAGCAGAGTGGTTAGCCTTGATGTCACCGTGTAAAGTACATAATTTTGTAGTCATTGCTAATACCACCTCTACTACTTTTTAAGGTCGTATATTGTATTAAATGGACTTTTGTGAGCTTTAAGACACGTTATAATGTTATAATCTCAAAAACATACCTGGAGTTGTGTTTTGTTTCATTCAGACATGTCTAAGTAATCCTTTATTAATAGTCTCTCTACATCTCTAAAGCTCAAAATGCTCTGTTCCACCTTGTGATGTCATGAAGCAGCAGTTTTCAAGTTAGCAGCTACTTTTTACCTTTAGTTCAGTAGAGATTGGCAATTCCAGGTCTGAAATGATCCATATGATTCTAGTGAAGCTGTGTGCATGTATATAAAACACAGTGGAGCACTTCCTGTATCACCAAATGAAATCACAAGGTGGTTTCCGTTTGAGAGAAGAACTCTAAATATCTAAATATACAGGGTTTGTGTGTTAAACATGTGTGAACACAACTCCAGGTCTGTTATAACACAGATCAAACTGCGTAATATGGGCCCTTTCAACATTTTTTATAAAGATAAGATAAGAAAAAACTAGCGACTTACTTCTTATGCCTACATATAGTACTAAAAATGTAAAAACCCTCGAAGTTGCGCCTTCCCATTTGAAATAGCCTGAGCTTACAGCAGAGATAGCCATGTTTACTGGAGTAGATGTCTCTAGATTCCTGGTCGACATTCGAATCTGTTTTGAATATTTATAGATCAGGGGAATACACATTATGCCTTATGGCTAAAGGAATGCATAATTAAGGGCAGTTTTTCATATGGGAATGTACGCTGTCAGAACTGTAAACACCACCAGCCAGTCCATGTTTCATAACTCTAATACAGCATACATTTTTTACTTCAGTTAATATAACATAAATAAGAATAAAGATTTCCGATACATTTTGACATTTAGAGTCTTTTTTTGTCAATAATGAATAAATATATGGGACACTATTACTGTGACTACAACTTCTGTAAAATAAATATAGGCTACACTACAACTTTTACTACTTTTTCAAAATTTCTCTAATTGGCCGTTTACCCAAGTACTACTTTTCCTACGTTGAAATACCTAAAATTTAATCAATATTTAAATTTCAATTATCCATTAGCATTACTATTTATACTTTAAAGTGACATCATGCGAGGCGTGTTCAGCATATATCTCTATGGCGGAATGTTCAGCAGTTACCATGGTGACACAGCACACACATTAGCAAACACAGCCAAAAATGTAAGTCTGAAAAAAAATACTAAATGGATTTATATTAAAAATCTGCTCTTTCTGGTCAGATCGTGTTAAGACAAAGCTCAGATTAAAGGCTAACTTGAGTAACAGGGCTTCAGACAGAGCAGTGCCTACAGTTAGCATCAAACCCCCAGGGATTGTTGATGACACCAGCTGCAAAGTATGAAAAGAAATCAATACTTAAACTTCAATTATCCATTAACACTACAGCTACAACTGTCTTTATTGTATTTGGATACATTTTATTGACTTTACATTTTACACAAGATGCCCTTCCATACACGTACTTCTATATCTTTGCTTTGATATCACCTGACCCTGTAATCATAGACTCCACTGCGCTCATTTTATTGTTGCAGGCAGCTTTAAATCGTAACTAACGGCAACACGTGTCACTCTTCTTCTTCTCTTATTTAAACGTCGAGTTCCGGCGTTCGCACGAGGCCAGTCCTTATGGCGTAGGTGTTGAAACGAGATGACTCATCTAAACTTAGAGCAGCGGAAAATCATATGTCATATATTTTATGCATTTTTTTTTTTTTTTAGTATTTTTGTTTTGGTCTTTTCATGATTTATAACTTAAAGGGCCCATATTTACGCTATTTCTGATCTTTTCTTTATCAAAAACATACCTGGAGTTGTGTTTTGTTTCATTCACACATGTTTAACACAAAATCCTGCATATTTAGGAGTTCTTTTCTCAAACTGAAAACACTCTTGTGACAGCAAGTGCTCCGTGTGTGTTTTTAAACTTCATACACCTTCATTAGATTTGCCATTTGGATAATTTCAGCCTTGGAACTGCCAAACTTTACTGAACTAAAGGTAAAAAGTAGCTGTTAACTTGAAAACTACCGCTTCATGACATCATAAGATGGAACGGAGCATTTAGAGATGTAAACAGTCAGTTTTGTTTAATATAAGACGTTTAAAATAATGGCAAACACAGGCAGCAGGTGTAGTTACCATGGTGAAAATAATTAAACTAGGCAATGATAAACACAACCACAAGTTAATTGCTTTCACAGGACAAATACTGTATGTGTTGACCGCTTTGTTCATAATGTTGCAAAATATATAAAGGAAATAGACTTAACTGGTTGTGGCAGAGTGGTTAGCCTCGATGTTACTTTCATTGGCAAGTGTCAGACGTAATCTGAACTTAAAATATTGTTGTATATATTGTACTCTTGGTCAAATGTTCAATATTTTTGCCTTTGCATTGGCATTTCCAGGTGCATTGTGTAACTTTTCTGGTGAAGGGTCCGTCAGATGCTTGTCTTCATGGAGACCAAACCAGACCAAGTTACAGGTCAGATCTGTGGAGAGGCGACCACACAACCGCAACTCACAGTCAGAACGCCTGTTTTTCTAGGTATTTTTGAGCTATAAAACCAACTGTAATTGAATAAATGTAAAGTGAAGCTGTTTAATGTCACACTGTGAAACATTTCAGCCAGAGCAATGACATATCCATAGAAACAAACAGGTGACGGATCCCCAACCGAGAAGTTTCATAGTGCACCTTTTAAAATAGTGGCAATAACAGTAGTATTTATAAAGTTAAAATGGGAAAAGAACAGAAATATATTTTAGTTCTTAAATGGTTTCACCTGTGGCTATAATACATGCAGATTGCCTCTAATCTTTCAAATGGCCGATCTCCCGTCTATTTGAGCCAATTACGAGTCATTTTACCCGCAGTATTATGTGACTGTGAACTTCCGCACATTCTCCTCCGAATGTCTTAATGACAGTACTATAAAAGGTTTGGAGATCAGCGTGATTGCACCTAAATGTGGGACTGTTTCTTGCATAAAATAGATGGAGAGCTTTCAAAGTGGCTTGAATGCAGAAGCACCTTGAGAGATAATAAGCATTTGATTATCTATATATCTGCATCGGAAATGAGAACACTTGGTCCCATCCCGAGCACAGTGTGATGCTATTAGGCTAATAGGGCAACAGTTAAACCGGGACGTTTATTTATGCATTGTTTTCTTCTACTATGCAAAATCTGGCTCAGTCCTGGGTCATAATGGTGTGTTTACAGCTAAACCAAGCAAACGACTTCTAACTATGCAATAAGAACGATGAGTGAGTGTAAGTGAGTACATTTGCATGGCCCTGAACAAATCCATTAACTAGAACCAATAATTAGATCTGATTATTGCTGTGGCTGCGTCATGCCTGAGAGAGATCTGAAAACAAGAACATGTATTTGTATATTACTGGATTTTTTGTGTAAATGTTGGATTTGGAAGATAAAGTGTTGGAGCCTCTTTGTACCTCCCACCGCTGTATGGCGCTAGTTGTAATGTTGTGTAATAAGACACAGTCAGGTGTTACCGTGCGGAGGTAAACAGTCTTTTGTCCATCGTCTATTTGTATTATTTGGATGGCTATAAGGTATGTTAATGACAATTAAGGAACACAGTATTTTCTGGACTCTTTTTACACAAAGTAAAGTTAGTTTAAAAATATCTTTTCAATCTCTGAAGGACCATTATTACACTATTTTTGTTATTTCCTCATCCAACATACCTGGAGTTGTGTTTTGTTTCATTCACAAATGTTTTTTTAATCCTGTTAGTCAGTAAAAAGCTCAAAATGCTGTGTTCCACCTGGTGAAGTTGTAGTTTTCGAGTTAACTACCTGTTACCTTTTGCTCAGTAGAAATGGGCAAATCCAGGGCTGAAATTATCCAAATGATTCTAATGAAGGTGTATGGAGTTTAAAAGAGAGTGTTTTCTGTTTGAGAGAACAACTCAGCCTAAATACGCAGGGTTTGTGTGTTAAACGTGTGAATGAAACAAAACACAACTCCAGGTCTGTTTGTGATGAGGAAACAACATTAGAACATCACAAACATCACAAAATGGCGTCATACAGGCCCTTTAAGTAGAGAATTAGCAAAAAGAAATGTAAAAAGCCCACATGTGTAATTGCAGATCAGCAAGGTGCTCAACTGAACTGCTTCGGAGACAATTGTGTGTTAAAAATCCATTGTTCCTTTTTTAACTCGCAGTTAAATCAGGAATGGCTCAATTAGCAGTTTATAAAAACAGCAGAAAGGGGTTTGCAATTAGACAAGTTACATAGGACGAATTTAGCGCAATAATTAGCCTAGTCTCGTTAGCAAAACAATTTATTTAGTGTCATATAAATATCTGTTTGAATTCTATACAAAAAAAGAGGCGGGTCTGAGAAACATAGATTGAATGTGATTGGATGAAGTAACCAAACAGAAATCCGACAATAAAAACAACTGCTGTAAAAATATAAAATCATTTCAATCGATCAGAACAAAAAGGTAAAATGTAGCTGCTTTTTAAGTAAATAAATAAATGTGATTTGCCAGTACTGTTTATCACAAGATCAAGCCAGCCATACAGATTGTGGAAAATCTCTTAGTATTTTCCACAATTTACAGAGGTCGGCTGTTCATATTATTGTATTATTGTTGTGTCCTTGGGCAAGACACGTCACCCACCTTGCCCCCATTATGTGCATTGTGTTTGAATGTGAGCGTGAATGGGTGAATGGTTCATTGATGTTAAGTGCTTTGAATGTGTTTGGTAGTTTAACGGTATTGCCCAAGGACACAATGGCAGTTTGACCAGCAGGGAAGGACGTGAGTTGTACTTTGTTACATTTACTCACGTACTTTTACCTGAGTGGCTTTTTAATAAAATTGTACTTCTCAGAGTACTTTTCAGACAATATATTTTTACTCGTACTTCAGTACTACTATACTTGACAGAGTAGCAGTACTTTTACTTGAGTTTTGGTAACTCTTTCCACTGTGAGTAAATCTACAAGTGACAAAATCTTTATGTTTACGATATTAAATGATATGAACATTTGTGTTTCTTGCACCGCTTCTTCAGCTAGGATTTGGTTTTTCTCATTTTTATAATCCGTCACCTGTTGGTTTCTATGGAGATCTGCCTGGAATGTTCCACAATGTGACATTAAGCAGCTCTAGTTCACATTTATTCAATTACAGGTGGTTTTATAGCTCAGAAATACTTAGAAAAACAGGTGTTCTGACTGTGAGCGGGGTCGCCTCTCCACAGATCTGACCTGTAACTTGGTCTGGTTTGGTCTCTGTGAAGATAGAATACATTTTAAATACCATACTGTGAAACATTCCAGACGAAGCAATAACATCACCATGGAGAAAAGGGTCGGTCCAGAAAAGTTACACCATGCACCTTTATGTTTTGTCTTTCCACTTACATTACCAGACCCTTATATTATTTTTTGTAATATTATTTTGAAGTAAAAGTATTTATTTCACCTGCCTTCACCTGCGTTCACCTGCCTGCGCCTTCAGTCCAAACACCCCCCCTCTGTAAACCCTCTCCTGGTGTTTTTTCGTCGCTGCCAGTGGAGTAAGAGCTCAGTAATTCTGGGCTTCACCTCTCCTCTGATAAAGGTTATCTCTGCAATTTAGTGCCGGGATATCACATTATGGAGAGACTTATGAGGCGGAAATCAAATTCAACTCCTCACTGTGAACGGAGAGAGGAGGAGGAGAGAGGGAGAGGAGAGGAGGAGAGGAGAGGAGAGGAGAGAGGAGGAAGGGGAGGAAAGAGAGAGAGGAGAGGAGAGGAGAGGAGGAGAGGGAGAGGAGAGAGGAGGAGAGGAGAGGAGGAGAGGAGAGGAGAGGAGAGGAGAGAGGAGAGAGGGAGAGAAGAGAGGGAGAGGAGAGGAGAGAGGGAGAGAAGAGAGGGAGAGGAGAGGATGAGAGAGGAGAGGAGAGAGGAGGAAGGGGAGGAAAGAGAGAGAGGAGAGGGGGAGAGGAGGAGGAAGGGGAGGAAAGAGAGAGAGGGGAGAGGAGAGGAGAGGATGAGAGAGGAGAGGAGGAAGGGGAGGAAAGAGATAGGGAGGGAGAGAGCAAGGGAGAGGAGAGAGGGGGTAAGGGGAGGAAAGAGGGAGAGAAAGAGAGCGGGGAGAAAGGGAGAGAAAACGGTGGAGAGAGAAGAGAGAGGAGGGGAAGAGGAGAGGGGGAGAGAGACAGAGAAGAGAGAGAGTGGAAAGAGAGATAGACAGAGAGGAAGAGGAGAGAGGAGGAAGGGGGTGAGATGAGGAAAGAGAGAGAGGGAGAGAACGAGAGCGGGGGAGAAAGGGAGAGAAAAGGGTGGAGAGAGAAGAGAGAGGAGAGGGGGAGAAAGAGGAGGAGAGAGTGGAAAGAGATAGACAGAGAGAGGAGAGAGGAGGAAGGGGGGGTGAGGTGAGGTGAGGAAAGAGAGAGGGAGAGAAAGAGAGCGGGGGAGAAAGGGAGAGGGGGGAGGGGGGAGAGAGACAGAGGAGAGAGAGTGGAAAGAGAGATAGACAGCGAGAGAGGGAGGGGAGAGAGAGATGAGGGGGAGAGCGAGAAAGAGAGAGGGGGAGAGTGATAAGGTAGGACAGGAGGGAGGAGAGGGGTGAGGTGAGGAAAGAGAGAGAGGGAGAGAAAGAGTGCAGGGAAGAAAGGAAGAGAGGAGGGGGAGAGAAAGAAGAGGGTAGAGAGATAAACAGAGAGAGAGGAAGGGGAGAGAGAGATTTTTTTTAATCAGTTTTCCTGTGTAAGTCTGTGAAACAAAATCCCCAAATGAATAGCCTTGTATTTATATAAAAGTATGTATTATTTTCCCATATTTATTATAACTGAATGTATTTTTTATTTTTATTTTTACATTATTGTTTTTATTTTTTATTTATAACAGCATTTCTATTATTTTTTTTACTTCTCTTGGGGAAAGAAGTCAAAGTAACACACCACGGAAACATTTTCTAAACCACTTTTCGTGTGACAACCTATTTTTAATAATAATAATAATAATAATAACAGGAGGCCTAATTTTAGCGCTAATGAGTGCGGTCTTGTTAGCTC
>CM057107.1:13044616-13224616 GCA_029959045.1 Taenioides sp. WSHXM2023 | reverse complement strand
GCTCTTTACGACATGTTAGAATGTTGTTGTTGTTGTTTGAGTAATCCTTTATTATTAGTCTGTCTGCATCTCCAAAACTCAAAATAAATGCTCCGTTCCACCTTGTGATGTCATGAAGTGGTAGTTTTCAGGTGTAACAGGTACATTTTACCTTAAGTTCAGCTGAGATTATCCAGACGATTCTAGTGAAGGTGTATGGAGTTTAAATTTAGATCAGAAAATAGTGAAATATAGTGTATGAATTTAAACGTGGCTTCCTGCAGCTCTATACCACTGAGTCCTTTACTAACTCTCCACACCTTCAGTTCATTCTCGTCTGTTTGACAATCCGGACACACTCTTCGTCCCAGCGCAGCGGGGGTCGGCCGTGTTTCATTTCAATTTCCGCTCCCTTTGTGTGCAGGGCAGTCGGCTGGCCACCGCGGGGGCGCCACTCACTCCTCGGGTATTCTGCGAGAAGAAAGGAGAAGAAATAGAGTTGTTCAATTGAGGTGATACATTGAAGGTAATGGTATATTTGGAGAGAAGTGACAGAAGACGTTTGTCAAGTATGAAAAAGGAGTCAGTCAGAGGAAGTGGATTTTGTAGCTTATGTCGTGTGTAATGTTAAATGGCCCATGTTACGCTGTTTTCTGTGTTATAATGTTGTTTCCTCGTCACAAACAGACCTGGAGTTGTGTTTTGTTTCATTCACACATGTTTAACACACAAATCCTGCATATTTAGGCTGAGTTCTTGTCTAAAACTAAAAACATTTTGTTGTATATATATATTTTTAACTAGAATCATTTGGATAAATTCAGCCCTGGAATTGCCAGTCTCTACTGAACTAAAGGTAAAATGCAGCTGTTCACTTTAAAACTACCACTTCATGACATCACAAGGTGGAACAGAGCATTTTGAGCTGTGGAGATGTAGACAGATTAATAATAGGATTACTCAAATATTTGTGAATGAAAGTGTTAGTACAACTATAACTGAAAAAGCCTCAGTACCCTCTTTAGACAACATCTTCCTTAAGAGATATAGCACTAGAAATTACTACTACTACTACTACTACTACTACTACTACTACCACTACCACTACATCTACATCTACAGTATATTTTAACAACCCCTCTAAGTACATCCCTACATTATACTGTACTTCTTCTGTTAGTATTTTTATCACTACTGCAAGTACATCTGTAACTGATCCAACTTTTGAACTAAATACCTCTGAGGTATTTAGAGAAAACTATTTTATATAACTTTAGGTATATAAAGCTATAGTACTGCTACTGCTACTGCTACTGTGACTTCTATCAGTCCGTTTCAAAATAATGAAAAGAAGTTGGGGCAGTTGCCATAGTGATTAACAATTTAAACTCAAACTCCTCCGACTCATTTGTGCCTGCATTGTGACAGTCAGTGTGTGCGGTACATTATAAGTTTGTGCACACTGCAGTTTCATAAAGAAAATAGAGACAAATTGTTTAAGCACACAGAGAGCGGCGCTTCCTGAACTGGATCCTGCTCATTCACAAAAACACAGCCAGAGTTAATTAAAATGACCTCTTCTTGTAGTGATTCTGATACAAGTTTATTAACTGCACAAGCGATAGAAAACTCCTATAAAAACAGAGAACAATGGAACCAAATATTTTTATTTTCTAACTTTTTATTTCGTTGAGTAATATTTCTTTATAGTAACAACACTTTAGCACTTTTACTTGAGTATTTCTGCTGCACCTGCTACATAACTTTTTTTTTTTTTAAGGCTACATAACTTTGCAAGAATCTGAGTGCATTTGCAGTGTCAGGTTTAGTCCACCAGATGGCGCCAGATCCCAATTCTTTATGGCACAATTTATGGACCTTAAAACAGTACCATTAAAAAACAGCTTTTCTTTTATCTCTGGATTTTTTACCACATGATAAAGACTTGTGAGGGCCCAGTTTTGAATTTGAATATGTTTTAGAATATAAAGTGTAAAAATAAAATGTTTAAATCTTCAAATTAAATCTAAAATGTTCTAATTATAGTATGGAGAATCTGGTTGAGTTAAGCAAGTATGTATCATCCTAAATGCACGGTTGGGTTGGGTGGAATTTTTTTGTATTTTTGTAACTAAAAACCCAATTTCTTCCTATTTTACCTTATTTCTAAACTCTTTTTTTCTAATATTTGCTCCATCTTATAAAGTTGTAATATAGTAAATGAATAAAGTTTTAAATTAGCAGTAGCAGCATTAGTAGCTTATACTTAATAGAAGTACTACATCATTCTGTTCATGCCCAATAACAATACTTTAAACTGAAATTTGCAGTACATCTACTTCAACATTAATTTGTGCCTATAGCCCCATAAACATACGCTAATTGTAGTAAGAGTCACGGTGTATTTTGAAGTTTTGTAACAACACTTGCGTAACGCACAATAGAAAAGACAGCATTATCCGCAGAGGAAACTTGGTTGTAAAACACTGTTGTAAAAGTAGTTTACGGTGACCTCATCTGCCCCATAAATAACTCAAGGCTTGTGTCATTGAACTGAAAATGCATCAACTGCCACCTCCTGTTGACTGACAACTGTGGAGTTTCACTGGGCTGTTCTCTCTGTGTAAACAATGCAAGATTTATGGATCAATAATTTAAGCCCCACTTCATTCTTGTTCAGGCCTATTATGTGTTTTATTTGTGGATTTGCAGCTACTGTTAAATGCAACATGTTGAGGAGGGTTTTTTTTCAATTGAAGATATCATATTTTAAAGAGTTTATATTACGCTATTTCCTGATCTATGTTAAAATGTTGTTTCCTCATCACAAACACACCTGGAGTTGTGTTTTGTTTCATTCACACATGTTTAACACACAAACCTGCACTTTTAGGTTAGGTTAGAGTTCTTCTCTCAAACAGAAAACCTTGTGATGCCATGTGGTAATACAGGAAGAGCTCCACTCTGTTTTTAAACTCCATACAGCTTCACGAGAGTCTTTTGGATGATTTCAGCCCTGAAATTGGGCTTTGGAGATAGAAACAGACTAATAATAAAGGATTACTCAGATATTTGTGAATGAAACAAAACAGCGCTCCAGATATGTTTTTGTTGCAGTAACACCATGACTTAAAGCTCACAATTTTGCATAATATAGGACCTTTAAATTGTTAACTGCTATGGCAACTGTTTTAATGTTTAATCTCCCTGAAATCTTTATTTTGCAAGATTTGGAGACGTGTTTGCAGTGCATTGTAACGAGTAACTTCTACCTGTACACGCTGGTTTTATGAATTGTAACCATATCCTATTTTCACTTCAGGCTTAGTGAAAACTGCTATTGTTTAACAAAAACAAAGTTACATAACGCGCTTTAACAAATCCATTATTTCTAACCCCAAAGGTTTTCTGTTTAATGAAACGTCTGCTCCTTTAACTGCGCCTCGCCTCTGAATTCCTCTTTTGCTTGTCGTTAGAATTGATCAGGCTGGTGCTCGCGTTGTGAATGGGAGCTCCCGTGGAATGAATGCATGTGTGCGCGCGCGTGCTCGTGTGTGAGTATGTGTGTGTGTGTGTGTGTGTGTGTGTACATGTGTGTGCGCGCGCGTGCTCGTGTGTGAGTGCACCGGATGCGAGATATCCGCTGTAACAACAAGCGCTCTGTTCCCCCTGCCGCCCTGACGCCATTTACGCAGCCCAAATCCCGACCTCCCTCTCCGGAAAGCGAAAAAAAAAAAAAGAAAACACACACACACGCGAACGCACACACGAGAAAAGTACTTGCAACTTTTGTGCGTAGCGCGGATAAACCTGGAAATCTTTCTACTTCATCTTTCTAAGTAACTTTTACAACTTCGTAGACGCGAAAACTTGCGCGTAATCGGTGATAGTAGCGTTGGTTTTCGCCTCGTGCTCTTCTTCTCACGCAAAGGATTAAACGCTGCAGTTTTTGGATGAAAACTTCACTACGTAACTTTTTGATAAATGGATTTTAAGAGACGGCTTTCCTGATTGACTTCCCGCGCGGCGCAGGAGTAAAAACGTGTTGTCCAAAGTGGAATATTTTCACGTGAAACGGAGGACAAAGTGTCGAAAAATACGGTAAGTGCAACATTTACCCTTCGCTTCGTTATGTATAGAGTGAATAAACGAGGTGCCGGATCCGTGAAAGTGGTTAAGAGTGAAAGTTTGTGCAAAGTTTTCTTCACGTTTGGGGGTTTAGCCTGGCTTGTGCTCCCCAGTGTTTGCTGGAGGCCTATAGGTACCGTGATGTGGTAACGAAATGGGACCAAAATTCAACTTCTACAGGTTTTACGCACCAGTTCTATGCATCATACCGTCATTATTAACAGTGTTTTACAAGCATGCATTTGTTTCTTGGTAAATTTATAGTTCAGACTAAGTGCGCAGTGCGTGCATGGATTTCCTAATTGCACATATATAAGTTTTTTTTTTGTTTTGTTTGTTTTTTGCACACTAAGGAACACCTTCAACCCTTCCTATCTGCTCTGAGGACATACCATGCCCCACCTTGCTGTTTAAACGTGCCAAAGAGATCATAAATAATTCTACAGATCCACACAGAGCCTAGTGCGTGTCCCCCAGCCCCTGAACGCATCTCCACTTGCTCCCAACACGGAGCCCCCTGAATGCATCACTCTCTCTCGCTCTTTCAGTGCACCCTGTCACTCATCTTCTTTTGTACCGGGCTAAAGTGTGTTGGAATGGGGGGCTGGTTGTTGCGGGCCATTTGTCATGCGGTGCACAAAAGCTCTTCCTGTATTGTCAGTGAAAGGGGGATAGTGGGGATCGCACCCCCAACCCGCCAAGATGCC
This sequence comes from Taenioides sp. WSHXM2023, assembly GCA_029959045.1. Classification (NCBI taxonomy): domain Eukaryota; kingdom Metazoa; phylum Chordata; class Actinopteri; order Gobiiformes; family Gobiidae; genus Taenioides; species Taenioides sp. WSHXM2023. The sequence goes on along the minus strand of CM057107.1, from coordinate 13,219,802 downwards.
ATTTGAAAGCTAATTATCCCAGAGGACGCAAAACCCACGCCAACTGACAGTTATCGCAAAAAATATGACCACTGTCAGATATGATGATCAGATATCTGGGTGTTATTATAAATGACAATTATGGTGTGTTTAATTAGTCTGAATGGCACGTTTGATTTATGACTTGCATTAAGTACACTTCCTGAGCTAAAATTATCCTTGAGCGAACACGCTTCGAGGAATTGAAATATTGTTTTAAAGTTTAAAAGAAAGCTTTCCTGTTTTACACGTGCACATGGTGTATCCTGCACAACAAGAGCCAAACATCAGTGAATCATTTTAACTGTAATGACCAGTGCCTGTTCGTACTTTTAACATGGATATGAGTGGACCTCCCTCACATTGGAGTCCAGTTTGTGCATACTTCCTTCTCCTGTGGTCCGTTATGATTTGCATGGATGATTTGCATGAGTTCCCTGTTCTCTGTATAAAGTCTATAAACTGTGTTTGTGTTTGCAGGACTTCAGATGTGTCCCATGCCAGCCACAGAGGCCCTTCAATCCCAACATGGATCCCAGCAGAGTGAGCCAGAGCGACGGGGGAGGAGGCCCCTCTCCAGGCCCCTCTCCAGGCCTCTCTCCAGGGCAGTCGTCTGTGAGCGAGGCTGGTGACCCAGGCACAGCCCCCCCGCTACCCCCTGACCCCCGGGAGCAGCCGGTTCTGTCTCTGGACCAGATCCGAGTCACACGCAGCAGTAATGAGTACACTGATGGACCAACTGCACCAGCGCCCAGGCCAGCAGAGAGTCCAGAGGAGAGACATCATAACCTGCGGAACCTGCAGTCGTCTCACTCGTCCGGCTCCGAGGAGCCACACAGCCCCAGGAGCAGTGGGAGCAGTCCCTCCTCTGGACAGAGGCTGCTGGGACAGTCTGCATCAGACATCATACGTGTGCAGCCCAAACGGGAGCAGAGTCCAGAGGAGCTGAAGCCTCTGACAGACACCAGGAAAGTGCAGGCTGTGCCAGGCAGCGGGGGGCACAGACCTCTGCACAAACCCTGGGACCGCTGTGAGGAGTGCTGCCGCTGCCGTTGCCCCGAGTGCGTGCGACCTCGGGTGCTGCCGTCATGCTGGATGTGTGGGCACAGGTGTGTGTGCTCGGCTCACAGCGTGGTGGAGTATGGGACGTGTGTGTGTTGTGTGAAGGGGCTGTTTTATCACTGCTCCAGTGACGATGAGGATACATGTGCGGACAAACCCTTCTCGTGCTCCCAGCCTCACTGCTGTGTGCGCTGGAGCGCTGTGTCCCTGCTGGCCCTGTTCTTCCCCTGTCTGCTGTGTTACCTGCCAGCCCGCACCTGCCTCAGCGCCTGTCAGAGCTGCTACGACAGGGCCACCCGCCCAGGTTGCCGCTGCAAAGACTCTCACCTCCGAGCACGGGACATGCCCACGTAGATTTAAATCTAGAGCTAAGCTAATGTCTGTTTTCACCTGAACACATCACACAGGGCTGACACTGCAGTGGTGCCTTCACTGACCAGAGCAGCACTGGTGAAATAAGCGCTCCATGTTTTACTGTTTTATTCTGAAACACTTTGTTAACCCAGCTCCACACGCGTGTGTGTGTGTGTATGTGTGCGTGCGTGTGTGTGTGTGCGTGTGTGTGTGTGTGTGCGTGTGTGTGTGCGTGTGTGTGCGTGTGTGCGCGTGTGTGCGCGTGTGTGTGAGCGTCCCATGTGTTTTAATCTATAACAGGGGCTGTTACTAACTGTTAGTACATTCAGAGGCTGTGCACATTAGAGTCTGACAGAGGTTTTATTTTTGTACATAGAAAACATATAATACTTTGACTGTGAACCTTTCTGCCACACAGAGGCACTTTGAAAGATCAGGTCTATTTGAATCAGTAAAGTTTGACCATGTTTTACATTCACTGGAATGTATCAATCATTATGTAAGTTACAAATGAACAGCCCTTTGACTTGTAAATTGTACAGCGACCTTTTATGAAATTTTATTTTCTAATTCCAACATACTTAGTGTAAAGTAAAAAGTCTATATTTATTTGAAGGTTTATTATTTTATAATGAAGATATTTATTTTGAAAAGCCTTGTTTGTGTAGCGGCTGCAGATGGAGATTTAGAGGACCAATATATTAACGTTTGAAATTAAACCCTAAAGTCTGACTGTGCCCCTGTGTGTTGTGCTTTTGTCTCCGTGGTAACCACTTCCTCTCTCATTGTTCACATCTCTGCCTTTTTAATTGAGCCTCGGCACGGCATCTCCTGTAGCCTGTCATCAAGTGTGCAATCTCTGTCCCAGCCACATTCAAGAAGGCTCCAGCGTGTTTACAAAGCACAAACAAGGAAGCTTCACTGTGCACGGGGCCCCCTTACCGTGCACGGGGCTCCTTCACTGTGCACGGGGCCCCCTTACCGTGCACGGGGCTCCTTCACTGTGCATGGGGCCCCTTCATTGTGCATGGAGCTCCTTCACTGTGCACAGGGCCCCTTTACCGTGCACAGGGTCCCTTTACCATGCACAGGGTCCCTTCACTGTGCACGGGGCCCCTTCACCGTGCACGGGGCCCTGCAGCCACAACATCTGGCCGTGCTCATGCGTGGAGGAATGCCCTGGTGCGCACATCTGTTTGTGAACAGCCCCAAACGCTCCACTTTCCCTCAGGAACTATTTTGGTTTCATCCATTACTTTGTGTATCATTTAAAACCCACTCACTTTCTGTCTTCATCTTAAACAGCCCTCCCATTAGTCTGGTTTTATTCTCCGCCGTGTTATTTTTCACTTTCATCAAAGCGAGGTTGAAAAATTCCTGCGTTTTGAATGTCCCGGAGGCGAAACATCAGCCTTTGACACTTGTTGACAGAATATGGACGTGTTTGCAGGTCGGTATGCATTCAACTGCTGTGAGTGACAGGCAGAGGCCCAACCTGCTCACACTTGTGTTTTCACTCTTCCCCTCTTCTCCTCTTTACGTATACCCTCCTTAGCTTTATATAATTATCCATTTACACTGTGCACAAGTAAAGGTTGGGTTGTCTTTAAGTTATCAACGTCGCAAAACTAGAAATGCATTGAAAGCATGTGTACAAATGCGGGAAACAACTCGGGAAAACCTTTGCTTTTTGCTTTCCGTTGACGTGTATGAATTGGCTTTTAAGAAATACCTTGGAATTACGTGGTTAAATTTTTCTAAACAAAAATAATTGTTGTGCATTTTCCTATTTCACCTGCACCTCCTTTATCAGATCCGATACTGATATCGATACTTGGTTAATATTTGACATCAACTGATACCAGGGCAGAGTGTTTCGTACCTGTTCTCGATCATTTAAAGTAACTCCAAAACGCCTGTAAGAATAAGTTTAGTCAATATGAGATGGTCTGGACCAATATTGATCACTAATTCATCTTATAACAACAATTTATTGACCAGAAGGAATCAATATCCAATCCAGTATTATTTTTCAGTATCTGTAGCGTATCGGTGCATCCCTAGTAAAGCATTTATTATTATTCCATTTCAAATTAAATGAATTATATTTATTTTGACAATGGAGCCGGTAATTTACCTACATTAAAATTTAAAAATTACCTACATAAAATGCTTTTTCTCTGAACCAGAATTAATCAGCATTATTTTTTCAAGTCATTTGTTGTTTAACTTGACTGCCTTAAGCTTTAAACTTAAACTATTGATGCAGAAGGGAAACGCATCACAATTTAAGAACAAAAAGTAAAAATATAAATGGTAATAATAAATGCAAATAAGTAGCAAAAAATAGCAAGAGACTGATGTCAAATAAGGCATCAGTTTCTTGCTATTTCACGTAAAATAGGTAAAAGGTAAAAGTATAAGTACAAGTCAAAATAAAATTCAGAAAGACACAACTTCTCAAAACTTTAGCCGTGTTTTGTATTTACTAAACACTCATCCACACTTAAAGATGCACTATGTGACTTTCACCTGCTTGTTTCCATGGATACGTCATCGCTCTGCCTGTAATGTTCCACAGTGTGACATTAAACAGCTCCATCTTATATTTATTCAATTACAGGTGCTTTTATAGCTCAAAAAAACAGTGAAGACAGAAAGGTTTAATGCCATACTGTGAAACATTCCAGACAAAGCAGTAACATCCGCATGGAGAAAAGAATTTGACAGACTCTACACCAAAAAAGTTACACAATGCACTTTAATTTTCTTGTTTATCTTTATATCCTCTGTGAATAAATAACAAAAGGTTTTAGGCTGGCGTTAAGCTCTCTGTGCATTCATCCTGTTGTGAACGGGCGTATTTTCAAAGTTTCACAAAAAATCTATACATAAATATTATTAGTTGACGTATTTATACAATAATAATACATAATATTTATCTATTTTCCCTATGATCGATCAATGATGGGTGTTTTTATTGCTCTAAAGCGTTCTTACTGTGAGTGGGGTCATGTTTTCACAGATCTCGCCTGTAAACTGGCCTGGTGGTGTCTCCTGCTTGTTTCTATGGAGATTGAAAAGTTTAGTGCCATACGTTGGAATATTGGAGGTAAAGCAATAACATCTCCATGGAGACAAGTAACTGGTGGGCCCTCTACCAGGAAAGTTACCCAGTGTACCTTAAATACAAACAGCTTAACAAAACAAAAAAAACAAAAAACAAAAAAAAAAAGGTAAAGGTAAAATAAATATAAATAAAGAAAAGGCATAATAATAATAATAATAATAATAATAATAATAATAATAATAATAATAATAATAATAATAATAATGCAATAAAATAAAACTAATAATAAAAATAATAATACAATAAAATAAAATAAAAATAAAGTAAAATTAAAACAAATAAAAATATAGTAAAATGAAAAGGGGGAGGGTCTTATACTGGGGACAAGAGGCTTCCTTTTGGCCCGGGGAGGAACTACATTTGTGGATGGGGAGCTTGGCAGGAAGAGCCGTGTTAGGTAATAGTACACAAGCTCACTACAGAATACAAAGTGAAAAAGCAGGCTTAGTGCGGCTGATGGATTTGCAGTGTTTTTCTCTATAGAAGAGGAAGGAAAGTACTATAATAAAAGTACAATTACATTTTAACTGTAATTGCAAAATAATTTAGTTAAAGGGGCATTGTCTAACTTTTCTGGTGGAGGGTCCGTCAAATGTTTTTCTTCATGGAGGTGTTATTGCTTTGTCTGGAATGTTTCACAGTACGGCATTAAACCTTTCTATCTCCATGGAGATCAAACCAGACCAAGTTACACGTCAGATCTGTGGAGAGTCAACCCCGCTCTTCAGTTCCTACGTATTTTTGAGCTATAAATTCACTTGTAATTGAATAAACGCAAGTTAGAGCTGTTTAATGTCACACTGTGGAACATTTCAGGCCGAGCAAAGACGTATCCATAGAAACAAGCAGGTAACCGAAAAGTTACACAGTGCACCTTTAAGAAAATGAAAAACAGGACTTTGCTCAAAAGCAGGGGGAAAAATACTGTGTACTCATAATCTTGGACTAACTACACCTTCTCCGTGGGTTTCAGAGTCATAAGAAATTAGCATATAGTTGCCGTAGCAATTAACAAATCAAAATCTATATCTTTAGAATGAACTCAAAAAAATAACTCAAAATGGCATCTACGTATATACACACAGGAAAAAGGCTAATCTTGGAATAACTGTACCTCACTATAACTCAATGCTTATTATCCGTGGGTTTCAAAGGGATAAGTCATTTTCATATAGTTGCCATAGCGATTCAATTTTTAAATATAACTTCCTGGTCAAAAGTCCAGGAAGCTTAAACTCATGAATACACAAAGCTGCTGCTGTCTTTATTACACCTACCACCTTTTCCACATAATTTTATAAGAAGAATAAGAATTTTCTAGGAATTTTATAATAAATTTTTCATATTTTCCCGATACTTTGTGTAATACAGTACTATGAACTCTCTTTCCAAACAATATTACAGTACTATGAACTCTCTTTCCAAACAATATTACAGTACTATGAACTCTCTTTCCAAACAATATTACAGTACTATGAACTCTCTTTCCAAACAATATTACAGTACTATGAACTCTTTTTCTTTTGCAAATAGAAGTGATCGATATTATTTGCTCAACAGTGGCCGTGCTCGCTGCATTTATTATTTACTTTTACCTGCTTGTCACCATGGTTACTGCTTCGGAATGTTTCACAGTACGACTTTAGACTTCAGTATATCCATGCGGACAGGCAGGTGAAGCCACAAAACCAGCTTACGGGTCAGATCTGTGGAGAGGCGCCCCCATGTCACAGTTATAATCCACGTTTTTGTTTTCTTTTTGTCAGTAAATGTAAATAAATACAAAACTGATCATTCGAACGCAACGCAGTGAAGACTTGGGCGAGTGTCCCTCCTCCAGAAAAGTTACGTAGTGCGCATTTAAAATTCACAGTCTTGCATAATATTTACTTCAAAGCGTCGTCAAGTGGAAATTGCTTGTTTTTTGTACATCATTGTCAAGTCAGCTTTCTCTCGAGGCGCTTTGTTTCCTGTTTGCACCGGACTGAGGCTTTTCTTGTAAAACAAAACCACAAGTCTTGACTTTACTCCATAGATTTCACACCTGTGTTAGAGGTAGAAGAAGTACTCGATTTACAAATACCAGAGAAAAAGTAAAAGTATCATGTGAAAAATCTACTTATTTAACTGTATTAAAAGTACCTATTTGAAAATGTACTTGTGTAACTTTTCTGGTCAAATGCTTTTCTTCGTAGAGATGTTATAGCTTTATCTGAAATGTAAAAGTACAGATACCAGAAAAAAATACGCAATAAAAAGTAAAAGTATCACATGAAAAAATCTACTTAAAGTATTGAAGTACCTGTTTGAAAATGTACATAAAAAGTAAAAGTATTTCAAGCTGATTTTGAGGCCTTATGAAGCTTCAAATGTAGTGATTTTGATACAGGTTTGTGCTGATTTTTTTGTCAGGAGAAACAACTGAATTTTTTTTTTTAGCTGTTTTTATTTGTATATTTTTGTTTTAAATTACAAACGTGTTAAAAATAAACCCTCATCTTTTTCAGCAGGTCTCAAACTATAATAAAAATAATTCTTTTACTTGTCAATCCTCCAAAAATGTAGTGGAGTAGAAAGTGAAGAGTGAAAAGTATAAAACGTAAAATGTACTTAAAGGTGCACTGTGTCACTTTTCTGGTGGAAGGCCCGCCACCTTCTTGTCTCCACGGAGATATAAACTTGGTAATCACAGTGGAGACAGGTTAATGGGTAGATCTATGGAGAAGCAAGCCTGGACATGCTAAGAATTCATGTTTTTAAGGTATTTTTGAGGTATAAAGCAGCTGTAATTGCTGCATGGGAGATATGTTTAAAGCCCTATTGTGGAGCATTCCAGGCGAGAAATAGCATCACCATGGAGACAAGCAAGTTCGACCTTACCTTAACCCTGCAGTACAGTTAACCATCCTTTAATTGTTCTAAAAAATCTCTGCAAAATAGTTGTACTTTTTACTCTTTAAGTCCATTTATAAACAGTAGATTTGTTTTTTTTTCATGATACTTTTACTTTTATTTGAGTAACTTCTTGCCCTTGTTTCTGTACTTTTACTTAAGTAACAAAATTGAGTACTTCATCCACTACTACAGTACAGATTACTGTAGTAGTGGTGCTGTACTTTTACAGTTTTACTTGTTTTTAGCTTCCACCTCTGTTTGTTACGATGGCTATTCTAAAAGACCGATTTGTAGGAGCACCTGGGTTCAAATAGGTGTGAAACTGCACCACGGTTTACCACTGACACGTTTTCAAAGAAGCCAATTTACTCTTTTGAATTTTCCGATGTGGGCGTCTGTACTCTGTATCGAGGTTAAACTTATTTCGCCCCCCCGCTTCTGTTTCTTCTTCTTCTTCTTCTGCTGTGGTTGAAGTTTCCATTGTGTCAACTCTGTCAGCGGGTCTCTTTCACACCTCTGTCTGCACAGGAAGATGACAGAGAATGTGAAATAAGGTCATCATATTTTTGGTCTGATATTTTCATTATTTTCCGAATTCTTTGGTTCAATTTATAATGCTGGCTAATTCATAATACAGCACATTTTTATTTTTTTATTTTTGTTTCTTTATTATATGTATAGAGCTGAGCATTTGCATATCTTTCAAATCAAATGCGTAGTAGTAGAAGTAGGAGAAGTAGTAGTAGTGGTGGTGGTAGTAGTTGTAGAGGCAAAAGTAGTAACAGTAGTAGTAGCAGTAATGGTAGTAGTAGTAGTAGGCTAGTTGTAGTAGTAGGCCTATTAATAGTAGAAGAGGTAGTAGTAGTAGTATTAGCAGTAGCAGTAATAATAATACATTATATTATTATTAGATTGTTATATTATTATAGTGCATTTTCAGTAGTAGTAGTAGTAGCAGTAGTAGTAGTAGCAGTAATGGTAGTAGTAGTAGTAGGCAAGTTGTAGTAGTAGGCCTATTAATAGTAGAAGAGGTAGTAGTAGTAGTAGTAGTATTAGCAGTAGCAGTAATAATAATACATTATATTATTGTTAGATTGTTATATTATTATAGTGCATTTTCAGTAGTAGTAGTAGTAGTAGTATAGTAGTATAGTAGTAGTAGTAGTAGTAGTAGTAGTAGTAGTAGTAGTAGCAGTAGTAGTAGTAGTAGACCCCAGTAGCCCTATATAGTAGCAATAACAGCTGAAGTATCAAAGAAGTGCTTTAGTAATAGTAGTTGTAATAATACTTTTCAATAATATATGAATAAATCTGTTGTTAATTATTGAATATTTATCTATCTATCATCTGTTCATCTATCTATCGCTCTGTCTTTCTATCTCTCTATCTTTCTATCTTTATTTAATGCATTTTTGAGCTGTCAGCCTATAGCTCCAGTAGCCACTTAAACACAATCCAACACAGGAAGTAGTGTGTCCTTTACTCTCTATAACACACACACACACACACACACACACATATAGCGGTATATTTGAGCTGATGGCGTCGCCGTGGCTACAGGGCTCTCTCCAGCTTAGCATTCGATTGTTAACGCTAAAGGCACAAAGCTCCGAAGCATCTCCCCAAAGCCAACCCCGGCGGGCGCGTTCAGAAAGGGGGATTAGTGCAGCCTGACGCGTCTCTATACCACCACCGCCAATTATCTGTGTGTGTTTAGGGACTAGACGTAAACACAAGTAGTAGAATTAAACTCAAGTACTTAAAGTTGAGGTACACACCGGGCTAAGCGTTACTTCACAAACAAAACTAGGTCAGGGTCGTTTGCGGAAAGAGCTGTACTTGATATACTTTGATTATGAAGTAACAGTTGAAGGGAGCGTACATGTGATACTTTGTGCGTTTGAAGGTCTTAGATTACGCAAAACTGACTCTTGTGAGCTTTAAGACGTGTTATAATGTTTCAGTAACTCTTTATTATCAGTCTGTTTTCATCTCCAAAGCTCAAAATGCCCTGTTCCACCTCGTGATGTCATGAAGCGTTTTCATGAAGTACTTTTTTACCATTTGTTTAACTGTCAGATTGCACGCGTTTTAGCCTCGTTTGTGGTTAATATCTCTGTAATTACTGGATCTATCCACATGAAACAAAAACTGGTTCGAGGTTTAGCGTCTCAAATTAACTCAAGTAGAATTGTTTATTTTGATTTTTAACGGTAGTTTCTAAAAGTTGTGGTTTTATTCAGTTACAAAGATGAGTTGAAAGGACTTTAAACCACAAGTTGAGTACAATCTCTAACAAATAATGATAAAATTTGATAAAATTTGAGGATTTTCTGGTTCTGATTCTGATTTTTCTATACAGGAACAGGCCATAGCATCTGAATTACATTATATTTTTTCAGTGCACCAGCAGATGTTCTTGTGGTATTTTCCACTATTTCAGTTGTAGTACTGAAAATACTATAGATGTGCAAAGTAGTTGACTTTAAATAAATATATTGAAATATTGCATGTTAAATGAACCTATACATTTGAAATTGATCATCTTAAAACACATTTTTGCTTTGTATAAATATAATTCAATGGAAAAGAACAGATACTGAAGCAAAAACAACTTAAGTCAAAGTAAAAATATGACATGAAAAATCTATTAAGTAAAATATTAAAGTACTTGTTTAAAATGTACTTCAGGAGTAAAACGTAAAAGTATTTTGCACAGGTTTTCAGATCTAATAAAGCTTCAAATGTAGTGATTTTACTACTTTTACTTCGTTTCCTTCCACCACTGCTTAAGTGTGACTAACATTAATAACTTTCTGATTGGTCAATACAGCGTACGGCCATTTTCTTTTAGTTTCTTATGTTCTGTCGTCCTTTTAGCCTGACTTTAAATAAGCCTGACTCAACTAAACCTAACCCTGACTCAAGTCCATTTTAACGCTTTATTCTCAATGGTCCGAGTGACTTTGACTTTAAAGCAGCGCTCGTTTGACCCAGTCTCTTCTGGACCAGTGAACGCACCATTAACCTTCAGGAAATGACTGTGGAATGGAGCTCAATGGGACCAGGGTGATCATATCGACTTTGCAGTGCTGGTGATTTGCTCCACATGGGCCACCGTACTTTTAGATATGTGTTTCTCATTGAAGCTGAGCCATACTTGTATAGTAGTAGTAGTAGTAGTAGTAGTTGTAGTGGCAGTAGTAGTAGTAGTAGTTATAGTGGCAGTAGTTGCAGTAGTTTTTGCAGTAGTAGTAGTATTAGTAGTAGTTTTAGTAGTTGTTGTTGTAGTAGTAGTAGTTGTAGTTGTAGTGGCAGTAGTAGTAGTAGTAGTTATTGTAGTAGTAGTTATTGAGTTATTGTAGTAGTATTAGTAGTTATTGCAGTAGTAGTAGTGGTAGTAGTAGTTGTTGCAGTGGGAGTAGTAGCAGTAGTTATTGTAGTAGTATTAGTCATCATTGCAGTAGTAGTAGTATTAGTAGTAGTAGTAGTAGTTGTAGTGGTAGTAGTAGTAGTAGTAGTACTACTACAGTAGTAGCAGTAGTAGTAGTAGTAGTAGTAGTAGTAGTAGTAGTAGTAGTAGTAGTAGTAGTAGTAGTAGTAGTAGTAGTTATTGTGGTAGTATTAATAGTTATTGCAGTAGCAGTAGTAGTTACTGCAGTAGAATTAGTAGTAGTGGTAGTATTAATAGTTATTGCAGTAATAGTAGTTACTGCAGTAGAAGTAGTAGTAGTGGTAGTAAAGGTGGTAGTAGTAGCAGTGGCAGTTATATTAGCAAAAGTAATAGTAGTAACAGTAGTAGTAAAAGTAGGAGTACTAGTAGTAACTCTCTAGTGCTTAAGAATTAAACAGTATATCCAGCAGTATAACAGTATAATATTAAAAGTAGTATATTAGTAGAGGTGGTAGTAGCACTAGTACTTCATAAACAGTTGGTAGTAGACGTTTGTAGTATACGCAGTAACTGTAGTAGACATATGACTCTGAGACCTGGGAAGCAGAACTAGTGAAGTAGTCTCATTGTAATACCAGCAGTAAATCTTGAAGTAAACTGGAATAAAATTCAAAGTAACAGTAGCGATATGAAGTAATAATATTAGCCAAGTCATTTTTCTTTCAGATTGTGAGTAGCCGCTGTCGTCATCTGTGGTGGGCTGTTTGTCTGTGTAGTAGTTGTTTTTCTTGCAGTTATCTCTGTCTAGATTTGACTTCCAAATTCCACTGTACCTGTTCCTTGTAGTATTTGAATATGCCCGTGCAAACTCAATGTTACCATTCACTCACTGCTTATACAAAGCAGTGCACATAGCTAGCATGCAAATTTAACTTTAGCATAGTGGTAGTAGTTGTAGTTATTGTAGTAATACTAGTTGTAGTGGTAGTAGTAGTAGTGGTGGTGGAGGTAATAGTAGTTATTGATTTTTTTTTTACTTTTTTACTTTGCCTATTTTCAAACTTTTTTGTCAGTGTTTGTTAGTTTGTGCTGAAAATTCCACCACAAACACACATGCAGAACACCCCCAGCGCCGTGCCACTGCAAACTACATACAACTGTCAGGAAGACTCCTTCAGCGTATTATTGTCAATGAAGTGTAGCGTGGTGTCACCCCATCGGGTCTGACAAGCCTTTTTTTATGAATGGCTCTTCTTATTTTAGGCTCCGGGCCAGGGTGACTCACACGGGGAAGAGAAGGGTGCGGGGAGGGTGCTGGCAGGGTGCTGGGTGCTGGGAGGGTGCTGGGAGGGTGCTGGGTGCAGGGAGGGTGCTGGGAGGGTGCAGTGCGTTCCATATACGGCCACAGAAGGGAGACACAATGTTTTGACAGTGTAAACATGCCAGTGCTTTGAAACGTTAAGGACTACACCTACAAGGCCCATCTGGCAGCTTAAAGACACATTGTGTAACTTTTCCGGTGGAGGGTCCGTCACATGCTTGTTTCTCTGGATACGGATGTCATTGCTCTGCCTGGAATGTTCCACAGTGCTACATTAAACAGCTCTACTTTACATTTATTCAATTATAAGTGGTTTTATAGCTCAAAAATACCAACAAGAACAGGCATTCTGACTGTGAGTGGGGTCGCCTCGCCACAGATCTGACCTGTAACCTGGTCTGGTTTGGTCTCCATGAAGATTAAGAAAGGTTTAATGCCATACTGTGAAACATTCCAGACAAAGCAAGAACGTTTCCATGGAGAAAAGCATTTGACGGAAAAGTTACACAATGCAGCTTTTGAAAAAAAGTTGAAAAATATGTTGAAAATTACAGGAAGAAACATGTTTTTTCTGATACTTTAAACACGATTTCAACAAAACAAAGGTGTTCTCCTATCATTTTATTTGTCAAGTAATAATCTCTGTGTACATTAGAGATGTTTTGATCTAGTGTACTACATGGTTGCTAGGTAACCGTTGTGGAATTCCAACCAGGAAGTAAAATTTGAAACCTAAAAAAAGTCCAGACTGGGAACCTGAAACTTAAGGCCAGTGGTGGAAGGTAACGAAGTACAATATTTAAGTAGGTATTTAAGTACTTTTACAGTGGATACTTTTTACTTTTACTTCACTACATTTGAGATCTGTACTTTCTCCACTACATTTTATATTCGGGCGTACTTTTCTTTATGGTTTGAGACCTGCTGAAATAGCTCAGACTTATTTTTATCACATTTAATTTGAGTTAACGTCCCAACTTTGAGCAAACCAAATACACAAAGACACAAAAACAACTAGAAAAAATAAGAAATCAACTGAATCCATTGTCAAAATCACTACATTTCATACTTTAACGCGTCCTGCTTTCGAAAAATCTCTGTAAAACACTGCTACTTTTTACTCTTTTTTTTACTCTTGTATATTTTTAAACAGATACTTTAACAGTTTTACTTAAGTAGATTTTTTCATGTGATAGTTTTACTTTTATTTTTACTCTTTTGCCCCTGTATCTGTTTGAAAACAAAGTGATCTGAAATAGAACAGGAATTGCATTGTCATCGTTGTTGTTTAGCATCAGTGTTGTAACGTTGCATCATGCCTTAAATGTTTTGGTTTTCAGATTTAAAAAGTAAAAAAGAGGGAGAAAATTGGTCATTGTTTTACAGCTAAAACTATTAAACTTTTGTATTTATATCTGTAGTCATATATACTTTATTACAGTTGCAGTATTTACTTCAGTTGAAAGTACTGGACTACTTTTGGTTAGACCTTAAACTTTATAGGGCTGTTCTGTTACTATATATTTTGTATTATTGTTATTTCTGCAGAGTTTTGATACACAAACAGCTTTTTCTAAGCAAGAAAAGCAGGTCATGCCGCAATCCGGGTCAAGTTACAGGTCAGATCTGTGGAGAGGCGAGTCCATTCACAGTAATGCGTGTTCTTAAAACTATTTCCGAAGAATAAAAACACCTGGCTAACGTTTGTTTATTTATTTATTTGTTTGTTTTTTTATTTAATAAGGACAGTGCATTATAATCCGTCGCAGTTACAGTGTAATTATGGCAGATTAAAGGTGCTAATTTTCATCTTTTGTTCCCAGGCAGGTATTTAATGCCGTACTTGGGAACATTCCAGTCAAAGCATTAAGACTTCCTTGGAAACAGGCACCAGAAAAGTTACATAATGCATAATTAAAGGTCCATATTGCATTATGTTATGGATTATAAAATGTACGTTATGTTATTTTCTCATATACCTGGAGTTGCTCTAGTTCTTCTCTCAAACAGAAAACACTCTGTTCCACCTTGTGATGTCATGTGGTAATCAGGAAGTGCTCCACAGTGTTTTTAAACTCCACGCACCTTCACTGGAATATTTTGAATGATTTCAGATCTGGAATTGCAGATCTCTGCTGAATAGTAGGTAAAAAGTAGCTGCGAACTTGAAAACAACCACTTCATGACATCACAAGGTGGAACAGACCGTTTTGAGCTTTGGAGACGCAGACAGCCCAATAATGCAGGCTTTCTCAAACATGTGCGAATGAAACAAAACACAACTCCAGGTATTTTTTTGATGAAATAACATGACTTAAAGCTCAATTTATAGGACCTTTAATGCCGTACTTTGCAACATTCCAACATTCCAGCTTTAACATTTTCTCGGAGATAAACGGGAGGTGGACATGGTACCAGAAAAGTGACGTGGTGTACCTTTAAACGTGATTGTACCCTTTGAAATCTGTCCAGAATCTGTCAGCGCCTCTGTCTGTGTGACACGGGGCTGTTTTCTATAATTAGCTCGGCGGTGATTTGGAAACACTTAGCGCTTCAGTCGGTGCTTGTTGTGGGTTTCGTTCTCCTCCAATAACACTTATTAAAGAGCCCAAACCACAGCCGCATGCTCGCACACGCAGCACAGGAAGCACCACGGCGATAAAGCTACACCCTGCGCTTTTCCACTCTGCAGGTGAGCTCCCGACGCCGCCATCTTGGATTAGACTGTAGCCTCAGGAAATGGAATAGAGCAGCGGTTCTCAAACTGTGGTGCACGGTGGTTTATTCACATTTTTACCCTTTTTTGTCTAATTTCTTGGTTAAAACTACTCTGGCAATATTTCTATTTTAGATCTGGTTCAGTAATTTCTGGAAACTGGAAAGCCAAATGTTAATATTTAAAAAGATAAATAAATAACAACTTTTTGATAGTTTATTGAATTTTATTTTAAATGTATTGACAATAAATTATTTCACAGTTGGCATTAACAACATTTTAGAAGTTATACCAGTATAAGCAGCAGCAGTAGTAAAAGTAGTAGCTGTAGCTGTAGCAGAAGTAGTAGTAGCAGTAGTAGTAGTAGTAGTGGTAATTGTAATAGCATATATTCTTGTGTTGCATTTGTGGTTGTGGTAAAAGTGAAAATATTAGAAGCCGCAGCATTAGTTGTACTCGTGGTTGCCTTTGTAATACTTGAAGTATTATAGTTATTATAGTAGGCGTATTATTATTATTATTATTATTATAGGTACAGGTAGTATTTGTAGCGTTTCAGACTTTCATATTTTCAAAGTGAAGCAGTACTTTTTCTTGAGTACTACTTCAACCTCTGACCTCTATAGGCTAATGCTGTTACTGTACAATCTGTCATCCCTCTCTGTCTCTCTTTCTCTCTTCTTCTCTCTCCCCCTCTGTCTCTCTCCCTCTTTCTCTGGCTATCTCCCTCTCTTTTTCTTCTTCTTTCTCTCCCTCTCTCTCCCTCCTCTCTTTCTCTGCCTCCTTCCCTTTCTCTCTGTCTCTCTGTCTTTCTCTTCCTTTTTTATTCTCTCCTTTTTTTCTTGCAGGAAATTGGATCTGTTGAATCTGTCAGTTTGCAGCAGTGATCCGCCGCGAGCTCCGGACCTCCAGTTCCCGACTCCAGGTGCGAAGCTGCGCTGACAACCCCCACGATGACAGCCAATCCTGGGCAAGAGCTGAACCTTGTCCCCCCTACAACCCTCTCTCTCTCTCACTCTCCATCTCTCTTTCTCCTTCCTTCTCTCTTTCTCTCTCTTGCTTTCTCTCCCTTCCTCCTTCCCTCTCTCTGTCTCCTTCTCTATTTCTTTTTTTCTCTCTCCCTCCTTCTCTCCGTCTCTCTCCCTCTCTTTTCTCCCTCCTTCTCTCTGACTCTCTCCTCTCTCTCTCTCCATCTCTCTTTCTCCCTCTGTTGTCTCCCTCCTTCTCTCTTTCTCTCTCTTGCTTTCTCTCCCTTCCTCCTTCCCTCTCTCTGTCTCCTTCTCTATTTCTTTTTTCTCTCTCCCTCCTTCTCTCTGTCTCTCTTTTCTCTCTCTCTTTCTCTTTCTCTGTCTCTCTTTCTCCCTCTCTTTTCTCCCTGCTTCTCTCTTTCTGTCTCTCTTTCCCGTCCTCCTTCCATCTCTCTCTCTCTCTTTTCTCTCTCTCTCTCCCTCCCTCTTTTTCTCCTTTTTTCTCTCTCTCCCCCTCTCCTCTCACAGTCTCTTTCATCTCTCTCTCCCTCTCACCCTCTCTTTCTCTCTTTTGCGTCTGTCTTTCTGTTCCTCTCTCTGTCTGTCTCTCTGTCCTCTCTCTCTCTCTCTGAGTCCCTCTCTCTCTTCCTCTTTACATCCCTAAAGACACGGATTTGTCAATGGTCGTGGAGATTGCTGACATACCTGGAATTCCGTAAGATTCCCCTGAAAATATCCAGTGACAAAAGAAGGAGAGGGAATGTCAGGGGTCTGGGGCGAGCGCAGGTGCAGCGTTTCACAATGTAAAGAATTCATTTGGAAAATGTACAGTTTTTGAAGAAAGGGCAAGAAAAAAAGTCAAGATTTCAATTTGGTTTTAATAAATAACAAATATAGCTTCATTGCTCCTGAGGGATAGTGCTTGGTATACAGTGGCAGAGTGGTTAGCATATCTACTTTGGGAAATGAGTAGAGAATTGCTTCATGGGATTGAGCTCTTTTCCCTATGATAAAATTTGAGTTGTAGATGATCAAATAATTAACTAGGGTTTAATTATGCTTTTTTTTTCTTTTTTACTGTACATTATGGAAAACTGTTGACTGGTGCACTTTTTCTTTTGGTGGAGGGTCAGCCACCTGCCTGTCACCATGGAGATGTTATTACTTGCCTGGAATCTTCTATAATATGGCATTAAACTTATCTGTTAACAGTGACAAGTGTGTGACACCACCAGGCCAAATTACAGGCCAGATCTGTGGAGACGCCTCTCCATTCACTGTAAGAATTCAGGGTTTAAAGGTGTTTTAGAGCTATTAAAACACTTGTAATTGGAAAAAATTGCAAGATAGGTTTAATGCCATACTGTGAAACATTACAGACAAAAGAAATAACAGCTCCATGGTGACAAACAAGTGGCAAAAAGTGCAATACGTCGAACTTCATGTTTCGTCTTGATTGAACGGTTTATACCTTTACAGAGATGTCCCTGGGCCCACACACATGCACAGATGCAATAGTCTCTTCTCTCTCTTTTCTCTTCTCTTTTCTCTTCTCTCTCCTCCCTCTTTCTCCTCTCTCTCTCCCTCTCTCTGTGATCTGTGTACACAAGCGCTCCTAAAGCACACAAGTGTAAGGGCCCAGGCGCTCGCTCCGATTGCCTCAGCACCACAGAAAAACACACTGCTCCCAACCACGTCACTTCTGTACTGAGAGGAGAGAGGGAGAGGGGGAGAAAGAGGAGGGAGAGAGAGAACGGGGGAGAGATTTGGGAGAGAAGATGAAGGGGGGAAGGAGGGAGAGAGAGATGGAGGGAGAGAGGAGGGTAGCATGAGGAGAGAGCAAATAGAGAGAGACTGCAGAGAGAAATTTAGGGGTAGATAGAGAAAGAGAAGAAAGAGAGAGAGGGGGATGAGAGTACAGAGGGAAAAGAGACAGGGGGCAGAGAGAAATATAGGTAGAATAAAGGGGTGGAGAGTGAAAGTGAAGAAAGAGAGGGTGTAAGAGAGAGAGGGGGGATTATGAAAAGAGAGAGGGCAACGAGAAATATAGAGAGAATGAAGGGGTAGAGGGTGAAAGTGAAGAAAGAGAGAGAGGGTGTAAGAGAGACAGAGAGAGAGAAGGTTGGAGAGAGAGGAGAGAGAGAGGGAGAGAGGGGGGATAGTGAAAAGAGAGAGGGCAGAGAGAATGAAGGGGTAGTGAGTGAAAGTGAACAGAGAGGGTGAGAGAGAGGTTGGAGAGAACGAAGAGAAAGAGGGCAGAAAGAAAAAAATGAAGAGAATGAAGGGGGAGAGGGAAAAAGTGAAGAAAGAGAGAGAGAGGGTGTGTGAGAGAGAGAGAGAGAAGAGACAGGTGACAAAGAGGAATGTAGAGAGAATGATGGGGTAGACAGCGAAAGTGAAGAGAGAGAGATAAAGACGGAGAGTGAGAGGTAGAGAGAGTGAGAGTAAAAAGAGAGGGCAGAGAGAAATACACACAACGAGTGAAGGGATAGAGAGTAAAAGTGAAGAAAGAGAGACAGGGTGTGTAAGAGACAGAAATAGAGAGAAAGAGGGAGTGAAGGAGAGAGAGAAGCAGAGAGAGGTGCACATGGCCCAGAGCCAAAAACAACAGAATTCCTTGAGCCTTGGAATGTCTGCTTGATTAATATAGAAGACTCAGTGTGGCCCAAGTGCTCATGGGTAGGGGCGAGCGGGGCACTTCAATCCACCAATCAGATCGCAGAATGGCTGGATTTGTATTTTTAAATAGCAAAAATCTATATAATATTTTTGTGTATTCAAGTTAGTAAATTACTACTACAGTATTATTTTACTTTTATTATTTTATTTATTATTTTTATTTATTTATTTATTTATATTTTTATTTATATTTTATTTTTATTTTTTATTATTTTATTTTACTTCTTGTTATTTTACTTTTATTATTTTATTTATTTATTATTATTATTATTATTATTTTATTATTATTATTATTATTATTTTATTTTACTTCTTATTATTTTACTTCTGCTACTGCAAAACCTGTGGTGGAAAGTAACGAACATTTTCAGTTATACTCTCAAAATCAGAATGAAATACATTTGCTCTTAAAGTGTGTTTTTCAGCGGATATTTCAATACTTGTCTTCTTGTCGAGATGTTATTTCTTTGCATGGAATGTCCCACAGTAGGGCATTAAACATATCCGACTTGCGTTTGTTCAACGGCTCAAAAAAACACCTTGAAAAACATGAATTCTTACAATGTGCAGGCTTGCTTCTCCGTAGATCTGACTATTAACTTGTCTCCAATACTTTTATTTACTGTGAAATAATCAAAGCAAAGCAGTAACATCTCCATGGAGACAAGCAGGCGGCAGAAAAGTTACACAGTGTATCTTTAAGTATATTTCTATGTGATACTTTTACTTGAGTAATCAAAATTGAGTACCACTGTATAACTCACTATAAAAATGATTTCTAATATTATTATTTCATATATTCTACTTAGCTAGGTTAAATATAAGTCTTGAATTAACGTGTATGTTGATTTTTGATTGCATATTTCTATTTTACAGTTTTTTTGCATGTTGAAATTTCACCACTGTGGAACATTCTCTTGTCTAATCTCAAATCTACAATTGCAAAAATGTTTGCGGTCTTTTGACATTTTCCACTTGTTCTTAGAAAGTACCTCACTCTGAACTCTACTGCGTCATATTTCATAAAGAATATAAAATATGATTTAGGACAGATTTTATTTACGTGATAAAAGGTTTAATTTCAGTCTTAGATCTTGAAAAGGGAGTTTTACCTATAAGGGGAAGGGCATCTGACTTAAAACCTCAACCAAGCTGCCGTCTTATTAGAGATAAACCATTTCCCATGAGCGCGCAAACTGAAAGGAAAAAAATACACTGATAACTGCTATTAATAACTGGTGTTATATTAATGGTTTAATAGTCATATGGGGCTTGAAAAGGCAGTTTTACTCTTCCTGGGAAGGGCATCTGACTTAAAACCTCAACCGAGCCGCAGTGTTACTAGAGATAAACCATTTTCCATGAGCGCACAAACTGAAAAGAAATGACTGCTGATAACTGATAACTTGTAAAACGAAATATATAAAAGTATAATTTCAGTCGTAGGGATTAAAATGGATAACGATAACGACTCCAAGGAAACGCGTCGGCTTTAGTTTCTGTCCTTGTAGCGTTTTGATGTCCTTAAATTCAAAATCTCTGAACCAAACTCGAAGCGGCGTGCGCGTACTTTAGAAAATACTTTTTGTTTTTGCAGTGAGATGACGTAAAAAGGGCTGAAATAGCTGGGCGGACACGACTACTGTTCTAATGAGATCAAATGTAATTGCCTGAATCCATCTTTCTGTGTAATCAAATTATTGTTTATTTAGCGTAATTATAGCCTGGAGATTATGTTGTTTGTAATACTGGCAGGCGCTAGCGAGCTGTATTCAAACGGCTTATGTAAAAATATTTTCACAACTGTATTCGTTAGAAAAAAAATAGTAGTTAAAGGTGTGACAAAGAGCGCTTTTGTCCCTGTAAACTCACCTTAATTTCATTTCGTGTTTGTTAATTTCGCCTTAATCAACTAAACTACTAAATACAACTATCCCGGGTTTGTTTTATTACTTTTGTTTGTTGCCTTAAATCCAACCTGGTAAGAGATCGTGGACTTACCTGGAGGGACGAGCTTCATTCATTTCTGTTGCTTATGCCTAATTTTGAGCACATTTATTTTTTGTAATTATGTATTGTTTTGTTGCCACGATACCACAGTGAATTTTGAATAAACTTAGACAAACTTTATTGATCCACGAGGGAAATTATTTGGATACAGTCGCTCACTCATCACAATAAAATATAATAACAGAGAGCAACAAAAACAGATGGTGTAGCAAAAAGATAGCAAGAGACAGGCGTCAAATTATAAAAATAAAAGTGTATGTACAATAAAAGTATATGTACAAGTCAAAGTACAAGTCTAAGTAATAAACGATGTTATATGATGTTATAACGTTGTTGTTTCTTCATCAAAAACAGACCTGGAGTTGTGTTTCGTTTCATTCACACATGTTTAACGCACTAGAATCATTTGGATTATTTCAGACCTGGAATTGCCAATCTCAACTGAACTAAAGGTAAACTTGAAAACTACCACTTCATGACATCACAAGGTGGAACAAACTATTTTGAGCTTTAGAGATATATACAGACTAATAATAAAGAATTACTCAAACATGTGAATGACACTGAACACAGGTCCAGGTATATTATAACAAAAAAAAAGCTCACAAGAGTCAGTTTTGCGTAATATAGGACCTTTAAATGAAATACACAGCTGAGTCACTGCAGTAGTGGATGAAGTCGTTAAAGTACAGTTGGTTTATGTGTAATGATGGTGGCCTGTAGTAAAAGTAGTATTATACACAGTTAAAGTACCTTGCTACTGTAAAGCAAACACAGGGCTTGTAAAGTGGACAGAATGCAGTTGTTGTTGTAGTTGTTTCAGGCGTTCCAGAGTCGAACAGTGAATCTGTTTATCGTTCTGTTCATTCTCACTCTGTAAAGATAAAACGTACATGTACAATTTGGCATTTTTAAAGATAGAAAATAAAAAATAAAAACTCTTGTTTGACTCATCTACTGTTGATACTAATACTAATACTACTAGCCTATTACTACTACTGCTACTACTACTACTACCACTATTACGACTACTGGTGCTGCTACTACTGCTGTTACTACTATTATTACTACTATTACTACTACTACTACTACTGCTGCCGCTACTACTACTACTACTACTACTACTACTACTATTACTATTACTACTACTACTACTACTACTACTACTACTACTACTACTACTACTACTGCTACTGCTACTACTACTACTACTATTACGACTACTGGTGCTGTTACTACTGCTGTTACTACTTCTATTACTACTACTACTACTGCTGCTACTACTTCTATTACTACTACTACTGCTATTACTACTACTGCTGCTGCTACTGCTGCTGCTACTACTACTACTACTACCAGTACTGCCACTGCTGATACTACTACTACTTCTGCTATTACTACTACTACCACTAGCCTACGACTACTACTACTACTTCTACTACCACTACTACTACTACGCCTGTCAAACCAAACAACGTATTTGTTTCATATGTAACTGCAGTAGATTTGTATATGATACTTTAATGAATATACTTTGACCACGTGTCTGAACTGTAGTAAAAGTACTTCATCTCCTATCATTTAAATCACCATAATTCCTAAATAGTGTGCTCTTTTCCACTAAGTCAGTTAAAATGTCTCTTCTAAACCTTTGCCTCCAAACTGGCCCAAAACCCCGTCTGAGTTTTATAAGGACTTCTTTATTCAGGGTCATTTGGGCACAGGTGACCACAGGAAGCAGTTTTCCAGACCTGGTTTGTGAGTACTTAAATATGTGAGTACATTTTGTCTGCTTGCATTCCCACATATACTGCAGTGTACCAGGGCATAGACACTCCCCTGTGAGGTATTCAGACAGTGTGTGTGTGTGTGTGTGTGTGTGTGTGTATAAAGTCAATAGAAACTTAAATGTGCATTAAAGGGCCCGTATTACACTATTTTTTCTATGTTATAATGTTGTTTCCTCATCATAAACATACTTGGAGTTGTGTTTTAATACATGTTTAACACACAAACTCTCGCTGAGTTCTTCTCTCAGACTGAAAACTCTCTGTTCCACCTTGTGATGTCACGCGGTAACACAGGAAGTGCTCCATTGCGTTTTTAAACTTCACACACTTTCACTAGAATCATTTGGATGATTTCAGATCTGTAATTTCCAATCTCTACTGAGTAAAAAGTAAAAGGTGGCTGCATGTTAACTTGAAAACTACCACTTCATGACATCACAAGGTGGAACAGAGCATTTTCAGCTTTGCAAATGTAAACAGACTAATAACAAAGTGTTACTCAAACGTGTGAATGAAAAAACACAGCTCCAGGTCTGTTTTTGAGGAGGAAACAACATTATAACACGGCTTAAAGTTCACAAGAGTCCGTTTAGCATAATATAAGCCCTTTAAAGGTGCGCCTCAACTTTTTCTGGTGGAGGGTCTGCCACCTGCTTGCCAGGAATGTTCCATGGTATGGCATTAAACATATCCATCTAGCATTTATTATTTATGGGTGTTTCCATTGCTTAAAAATACAATAGGTTTAATCTATTCTAGACATTCTAGACAAAGCAGTAACATTTCCATGGAGACAAGCAGGTGGTGGACACCCCACTAGAAATGTTCCCAGGTGTATCTTTAAATGTGATGTAATTACTTATACTTTTAGGGTCACATTTACTTTACCCCATAACTCTATAACAACTTGCTTTTTAAACTTTTCATCAGGTCAAAGCCATTTTCATCTCATTATCTTATTATCTTACTATTATCTTACCATTTAATATTTGTAAGTATTTGATATAGCTTGAAAATGAAACTATTATTTTTATTTTTACAAATCTTTAATTTTTATTATTCCTTTTTTTTTTTTTTTTTAAATATTTGCATATTTGTTTGTTTTTATTCACTATTGTTATAATATCATGAGTGTCCAAGTACCATGTGGATGAATATAGTTTTTCAGTAAACTGCTGCTACCATTACTAAAACTACTACTACCACTACTACTGCTACTGCCAAAGTACTGCGTCACAATCAACGAGGCGTGCAGTCGCACCAACCTGATACCGTATTTGTTTAATATGTCTGAGCCGCGGTTTTCAACGTTACAGTTTTTGCATATGTCCCACAAGCTTGTAACTGCAAAAACCTGCATCCGTGTTCGATATAATTATGTGTCGTACCATTTCCCTGCTAGCTGTGGAATTATTTGCATTTATTAGGTGTATTTACATAAAAAAATGCTTTGTCTTTGTGCATTCATTTCAAATAGACAGTGAAGACAAAACTCAATTATTAGCCGTTTCCAAGTTCTAGAAATAATTATGATAAACAAGAAAATAGGCTCAGAAAAAGGCAATTTTTTTTTTTTTTTTTTTTTTTTTTTTTTTTGGGGGGGGGGGGGGGGGGGGGTGACAAAGTTAGCAGTTAGGATCTGGAAATAAATAAATATAAATACAAATAAATGATCAAAATTACATGTAAAATTGAGAGCTGTACTTTTGTAATTTGTCTTTTGCTAACAATTTGTGTTACTGTAAAGCTGTTTCAGAATCTTGTGTATGAATTTGTAGGGTAGGTAATATATAAGATTTTTTTTTTATGCATATATGTAAATTATTTAAATTATAAAAAATAAATAAATAAAAATCATCAACAAGAATAAATGTTGAAAAAAAAAAAGTAAATTAAACTATAAATAAATAAATAAATAAATACATTCATGCTAAAATGCGCCTGTTTTTACATTTCTATATTAACGTAGCATTCCTAGATCCTATGGTGCACTTTTTATAATGACAAAAAATAAAGAAAAAAATAAAATAAAATAAAATAACAAGAAAACTAAATTAAAAAGAGAACACCCGATCTTTTTTTTCTATTTTCCGGTATCTATAAAAGGCCATGTTTCCAGTCGGGCATCTGTTTGGCCGACCTCCGCAGGACCCGCCGTGCCGCTGCTTGTTCACGTTTCATTCATTGTAAGAAAACGCGAAATATGAGTCAATTAAAATTACTTTGATGTTTTATTTCGAAGGCTGCACATGCTAAAAGTTGTGGGTTAACGTCGTAAGTTTTCTTTTTGTTGAAAACGTGAGACTTTGAGCACTTTTTGGTGGTAGTTCGTAGCATTAGCAACGTTAGCTTCCGTCCACATATAGTTGGCTCGGGTGCGTTTTTCATTTTTATTCATCTGATTTTGGGTTAAAGTTTGTCCCTTTCAGTCTCATAGTAAATGAGGATATTATAGAGACTTTATTATCCTTTCTACGGGATTATTTTTTCTAATTAAACTAGATTTCTCCCGTTCTTTTCTGAGGGCACATGGAGATGAGCCATGTGGTAGTTTTTGGACTTTATTTGGTTAACTAAAATATAACCAGGTTAGGTTATGCATTATTTCATACATTTAATCTTATACATGGCTTCTTTTAATTAATAATTATTCTATGAGTCCACATTTTTAAACAAAATTAATTTACCCTCCTACATTGAGTGCAGTTCTCAAATACTTTGAAATACTTTTCCAGTTTATTTTTATTTCACTCCAATTAAACTTTGAACGCAAACTTTGTGATTAGGTGCAGGAGGAAATCATTAAGTCCAGCTAATTGCACATAGTTCTCAATTAAGCCTCCTTTTTACCCCTAAATCACACTATGGATGTTTACAGTTCACATTTTTTCCAAACATTTTTAGTCGCAGACAGACTGTATATGGCAAAACTAAATTAAAATCAGTTTTTACTTAAAATGAACCTTAATTGACACAAAATGGAAGCACTGCTTGTAATTTGGAGTAATAGACATTCATGATTGGGTATTCTTTAGTTATTAAATCTAACAGAATCAACTAGAGCTACATGCTTGAAATGTAGCTTAATTGTGCAATATCTTTTTTTAAATCCATCTGCACACGCTTATAATCTATAATCTTTTGTCTCGTCTAATTATACATTTTTTTCTGCTTTCAGGTGCGTTGCCAGTTGTATCAGTTCCAGTACCATGAGAATCAGAACCAGTCCAACTGAAGTCCTCTTGGGCCTGTCTTTGAAAGCGGCTAAAACCTGGTAAGCAGAAGATCTTATGTGCAAAAAAGTATCCTGAATTTTCTTATATTTTGGATCGTATGGACAAAAACAAAAACTCAATCCCAGTTATTTTGATCATAATTGTACTCATGATTATTCAAATACATGAAATTAAAGTAGGAGACATATCTTGTACCAAAAAAGGCAATTAAATAGACTTTATAAAGGCAAAAAGCTTCAACGTCATGATCTTTCACTCTGCAGTGAGTGTAAATATTCAGTTAATCTCATTTTTTTTATCTCCATTTCTATGGTATTTTTAAATTGTAGGGTTAATAACTGCAATTGACCCATTTAGATTAATTCCACAGCCCTAATGGGTAAAATACTTTGTTCCTTTTAAAAAAACAAACCTGAGGTAAACCAAGCCCTAACAGTGATTTTAAACACTCCAAACTACATGCTTTTATTATTGTAGGTTGTAGAATTAATAATTAAAGCTTAATTAAAGCTGCAGTATGTAATTTCTAAGGTTACATGTTGTTGCTTCCTTGTATCGGTTCAATTACAATCGATTGTAATTCAATTAAGGCTTCTCCATAGATCTGACCATTAACCTGTTTACATAGCGGTGTGTACTGTGGAATAATCAAGCCAAAACTGCAATATCTCCATGGGGACGTGGCAGACCCTTCACTAGAAAAGTTACACAGTGCATCTTTAAAATGCCCAAAGATGAGCATTAATTCAACTATCACAGCCCTTTTGAACAATTTCCAAAAGCACTTGTAGTCGACCTGTATTTCTATATTTTAATCTGGAATGTTTCACAGTATGGCATTAAACCTTTCTATCATGGAGACCAAACCAGACCGAGTTACAGGTCAGATCTGTGGAGAGACACCCGCTCAGTCAGAATGCATTTTTTTCTAGATATTTTGAGCTATAAAAGCACCTGTAACTTTATAAATCTAAGGTACAGCTGTTTAATGTCATACTGTGAATCTTCCAAGCAGAGAATGACGTATCCAAGCAGGTGACAGACCCCTCACCAAAAAGTTACACGGTGCACTTTTAAAATCCACCTCCTCTGCGTTAGATTAGCTTGTATCCTCACTGTTTACAAAGGCCCATCCCCAGTCGTAAGTCACAACTTCACCGGCGCTTCTCGGCAACTATAACCTTATTTGTCTTTTCCCACAATCCCTCAGTGCGAAAGAGGAAGTAACTTATCATGCATCTGGCCCCCGTTCTGTGCCAAGTTGGTTCACGTTTCCAACTACCCACTCTAGGCGTGTGTGTGGTTTAGCCGCGGTTCTTGGTAGGAGGTGGTCGTTAAGTTTGCCATCCACAAAGCAGGCTCTGTTCCTCATTTTGTGCCCCCATCACTGCTTTTGACAACCCCCTTCTTTCCCCCCGTGCTTCTCTTTAAACCGTCTACCTCCTAGTATACACCTTTTTCATTAAGCGTGTAACTAATTTAATAAAGTACAACTAAATGGAGTAAAATTAAATATTTAGATGTGATGATAAGCAGGTTTTTATAAGAAAAAAATAAAAAAGTGGATATACCCCACTTTTCATGCCTTTTCTTAATGGGAACATCCTCCTTAACACCACTTAAAGGTGCACTGTGTAACATTTCTGATAAGGGTATCCACCACTTGTCTCCATGGAGATGTTTTGTCTGGAATGTTTGATACTATGGCATTTAATGTATGTATTGTGCATTTGTATAATTAGTTTTTAACTGCTGAAAAGACAGTTAAAACTTTGCTTACTGTGGGTTTCTGGAGGTAAACGACTCAAATGCCATACTGTGTAACTTTCCAGGCAAAGCGATAACATCCCCATGGAGACGATCACACATCCACCAGAAAAGTTACATGGTGCATCTTTACAGTTTTAGTTCTGCATGGTTTGGTCAAATGTTTTCATCGAACACATAGCGTATTTATGGATTTCAGCTTCTTGTATGCAATATTTTATGGAATTTTGGAAGAAATGGTTAATCACCATGGCAACGTTCCTCATTTCTCATCATTCTGGGACCCGCGGATAAATAAAACCATTGCTATCCATGTTGTACGTAGTTTAATCCCCTCCTTTGTCCGCCCCATTCGATAAATATTACATTTTGCTTTAAATCATTAATCGCTACGGCAGCGGTCCTAATTTCTCATGATTTTGGAATAGAACCCATGGATAAATGGAACTATCCGAGCTATCCATGTTCTGCCATAGTTTAATCCCCCCTCACTCCATGCTTAAAGTTCCTAAATTGTTAATTGCCATTTTGGAACCCACGGATAAATGGAACCACTGGTATATCCATGTTCCACCGTAGTTGAATCTGCCTGTTTCAATAGACATTATCATATATCGCTGTGGCAACTTAAATTGTTAATCGTTACGGCAACAGTCTCAATTACTCAGCTAGAAATCCACGTTCTGCCCCAGCTGAATTCCTTCCTGCGCATCTCCCCTGTTTAGGATGTAGCGCAGCAGCAGTAGCAGCAGCCGCCCCTTTGACACAAAAGAACCAGGGCACCGGGGCCAAAGGGAACATTTTAAACTTTGTAGCCCAGAGAGGTGAAAGAGGACGGGGAAGAGAGGAGAGCGAGGGCTGCAAGAACAACCAGCCTGTCAAATATTAAACTACTGGGGTCTTTTTGTGCACAGAATATAAACAGGAGGTACATGGTGGAAATAGAGCAAAGTAAAACCACTGTGCTAGATAATATATTTGACCAACCTCTCGGATAACGGCCAGAAATGTGAATTCAAAATGTAATATTAATGTTGATTTTTAAAAGAATATAGCAAAATAATGGACCGTGCCACTACTATAAAGTTGTTTGAACATTTGTGCTTCCTGGATAGATCTTATAAAAACAGGATTACTGGATTTGGTCGCCACTGTGAGAAGCAAATGTTTTTATTTTTGTGTTTTTCGCAACTATAACTAAATTTTGTTGTTTTTTTCTCAGAACTCTTCAGAGTCTCCATCCACCAGTGTCGCATTCTGGCCTTTGAAATGCTCTGCTTCACCGGACCCAATACTACGTCATATTTGAGGTTTGTACTATTACTACTACTTCTATTACCCATGTCATTCTAAACTTTCAAAATATAGCTTTAAATTACACCGTACCACTGAAGTAAACATTTTTGTAGTAGTTGAAGCCTGCTTTAAATTTTCAGTCATTTTTTTCTCAAAGACCTTTCCAAAATTTGTATTCAGAGTAAAACTGCAATTGTCAGTTAAAAAACAAAGCATAAAAACGCTAAATTTTTGATAATGCTGTTAAAAATGTACAGAAATATTTAAAATAATATTCCTTATGCTCATTAGTTACCACACGGCTCATTAGAATCTATTGAGTTTCAACCAACGTTTTCTGGACAAATTTATGGAAAAAATGAATGGGAATTTTTACTTCTGGAGCCTGATAGAATGAGCGGGTTGGGCTTTTCTGATCTGATCTCCTTTGTGTTTGGGTGTATCCGCTGGTTTTGGTCCCTGCGATGGTTCTAGTTGTTTTCAGGGATGCACAGAGGACCGAGGTCACAATGTAAAGTCTGAATTAATTTGCCGTTACATGAATGGGCTTTTGTTACCGTGGACGCACACAGAAAAGACAATCAAAGCTTTGTGAGCCAAGTTCAGCTCTGAGCCTCGCGTTTCCACACTCGGTTTAGCTCTTGTTGATGATAAATCAGAAAATACTAAAGGCAAGTAGTTAGGAATGTAATGGGGCTGCATCTGGTAGGGCATCTGGCAATTTCAGACTTGATTGTAGTTGTGATAATTATAACAATTTATAAAAGAAAATGAAGGAATGAAGAGCAACTTAACTGCTCCCTTTTACAAATGTTTAGATTTTCCATTGCATTTAATTCAGCCTTTTCCAGTATTATACAAATTTTACATGTTACTAACTGATGTGAGGTGTTGCTTTGCCTGTAATGTTCCACAATAAGGCATTAAACTTGTCTGTATAGCATTTGTTCAGTTACAAATGTTTTATTCTTTATATAAATCCCTTGAAAAACATGCATACTTACTGTGAATGGGATCCGCTCTCCGCGCCACAAACCTGACCTGTATCTTGGCCTGGCTTCTATGGCATTTGGCAAGTGTAATAATGCCACACTGTGGAACATTCTGGGGAAGGTTTTAACATCTGCAGAGCAGCAGTTGGACGTGTCATTGGGGAGAAGCAGGTGGTTCTTATCTCAGGCCGCACAACCAGGACACAAGATGCATTGTTCTACACCTCCCCGTCACCACTACACAAACGCACACATACAGAAACACACGCATACGCACAACCACACACACAAATGCACAAACACACACACACACTTGGCTCTGAACCAGACCATGTCCTGTGAAGACGGCAGCGCTCACTCTGCTCCTCTGTGCCACAGGTTCAGCTCATTCATAAAGAGACGCTCAAACTGGGTCAAACTGTTGGACCCGCTAATTGCAACAAGTGAAATGATGTGCACACGTTTGTCACGCTTTAAGCCAGATGCCCTCCCTCATGTAGCTCATTTGCAGACACTATTCTGGCTCAGTGTGTCTGGAAAAATGGGACAATTGGGTTTTAAATAGTGATCAGTAGTTCGCTAAGAGCACCTATTTTACAGTTTTGTTTATTTAAGTCACTATCCTTACGTTTTGTTTTGTTTTTTTGTTTTTGTTCCAGGAGTATGAAGCTGGCATCATCGGTGGAGCTGACAGGAGTCCAGGCCTGTTGATGGAGACTAAAGGTAATTCATAAACCTTTTTGTATCTTTTCCAATATTGTCGGTTTGATCACCTGCCCACTACTTTTTATGAGCCTGAAACCGCTTTTGTCAAACATATTCTCCACACTTAAAGGTGCCATGGTGTAGAAATAACTTGTGTAATGTGAAATAAATATCTACATTTTGAAGTAGTTTTACCTGTATTTAAATGACTTAACATTAAATTTAATTAGGCTACTTACACACTGTATTCTCCTTTCAGATATTTCAGTTTGCGTCAAAATTTGTAAATTCAGTTGTAAATTTAAAAAGTTACTGTTGTCAAAAGTTTTGAAAATCAGATACTAATCGATGCCAAAACTAGTATCAAACCTAGACGCTCATTTAAAGTAGTATTGATACTGAAAAAAGCACATAACTGGGTAAAATTCAAACTTTCTTGAAAAGTTTATCTTGATTTTGATCAGAACTGATGTAAATACTACCAAATACACTAGTAGTATAGCAATTATTTTGTGTTAAATAATGAATAAATATCTAAAAAGTATAATTTGGGTATTGCTATTTAGTATTTAGTATGAAAATTGAGTTCGAAATTTTAGTATCTTGACACTACCCCAATTAACCCAATGTTAAGCCAGTACTTTTTTACTCCTATACTATTTTGAGTACTTTTTTTAGTAGCTTAACTTCTTCCACTACAGTAGCAATGGAGAAGTACATTTATATTAATCCAATATTCTAGTTAAATCTGAATTTTGCCAGACTCCTGTTCAAACTCGCCTGTCTGTTTAGTAATTCGAGACCCGTGTTTATGTTTACAATTGCAAATATCTGCATCCAAAAGCTCTAGCTAAGCCCTTCACCCACTCTGACATGTTGAGAAGTGGAAAATTGTGTGTGGAAACGCGCATTAGCTTTAGTGGGTTTGGTCCCCCACCCGCCCAACGTAATTGCAACGTCCTAAAAGTTGGTGCGTAATTAATCTTTGAGAAGACTTGTCAAATTATTAATAGGCCCCTAAGTGATTGGTGTGAAAGGAGGATTGTGTGTAGGGCAGAGGGGAGAGGGGGATAGAGAGGGATGGAGGGGGAGAGGGCGAAGGTGAAGGGGCTGTTTACAAAGAAAACAAGTCCAAGTCTCTCTGCTGGAGTTCTGCGCTTCCACGTGTCCGCACATGAAGAGCCCCGAGTCTGAAGTGTCATCGACCAAAAGTCACCGGGGTTGATTTTTGTGTCAGTAGGCCTCAAATTAGGGTTGTCAGAAATATCGAAAATCTGATTCTAATCGATGCTAAAACTAGTATCGAAACTAGATCATTTGAGGAACTATCGATACTAAAAGAAAGTCACATTTACAGGACAGAAATGAACCTTTCCTGAATAGTTTTAGAATGATCTTGAGCTGTATCAGAGCACATAGACTAGTGTATGCCCAAGGACTCGGAACAGGACTCGAAACAGGACTCGAAACAGGACTCGAACAGGACTCGAACAGGACTCGGAACAGGACTCGGAACAGGACTCGGAACAGGACTCGGAACAGGACTCGGAACAGGACTCGGAACAGGACTACGATGGAACCTACCTGGACCACTGAGAAAATTAAATTATTGTGATATCAGAATTGAGTATCGAGTCTTGGCATCAAAATTGAGTTGAAATTTTAGTATCTTGACAACACTATTACCAAATCATACGTAGATTTATTTGAAAATTAAATTCAGAATCATCATGGCACCAGATGAATCAAAAACGAAATAACAGTTTGAATAGACGCAATTGGAAATTCTCGCAATTGTACCGTAATTTCCTCCACAAACAAAATCTGCCTTTATTCTGCATAAAAACGGCTAACACTGTAGTTTAGATCTGCACAAACATGTTCTGAAATGTGATTCTAGTATTAGTTTGTAGGGATTTAACAATATTAAATTTAATAAAATTTAATAAAATTTTCTTTACAATGCACATCTCACGGTACGATATTTGGTGAAGCCTGACAAAATAAGACGCCTTGACAGTATCTTCGTTCTGTCATAATCGAAAGAATTAAAAATGGAGCAAAGGATCATGGTCTGTGTAGTTCTAGATACTGCAATGGCCCACAACATTATTTTGAGACTTTTGGCGATACTTTGGTTGATACATCAGTTCATACACCGGCCTTTTTGTCAATTCTCAGCGTGTTTTAAAATGTGAACTTTAAACAGAAATGTAATTAAAACACAAATTCCAAATACAATCAAAATTCTCAATCAGATTTTTTTTTTTTTGTTCCAGCACCTGTTTCTGGGCGTGGTCACTCTTTAAGACACGTGTGGACATTTGGTGCTCAAATTTGATGCGTCATTGAACGAAAACATTGGCATCAACATCGGTGACTATTTTTATTCAACCACCAAATTAGCATAATCGCAACAGACATTAAAAAGACTAATTACAGGCTCGTGAATTCGGAAACAATTTAATAGCAATAATAGTGGGCAGGTTTTCATACTTTCTGAATGATGCTAAATTAAGACTGTTGCTATGGTAATTGACAACAAAACCAAACAAAATAGATCTACCTGGATGACTGAGGGATTTTACATACATCTTTTTTGAGAGGTCAGGGAGTTTACAAAATGGTGACAGAACAGAAAGTAGAAACCCACGGATACTAAAATGCTGGCTCGTGTCGCAATAGTGACAAAAATAATCATATTTGATAGTTTTGATTAAAACATGCGTAATATAACATCAAGCGGGGGGTGTTCTACATGTATGTGTATGCCAGAATATTTCAAAGTTACCACAGTAACGCAGGCAAAAACTGTAAGTCTGAAAACTAAAGAAAAAATACAAAAGGGATGTTTGAACTAAATCAACTCTTTATATTCAGATTGCATTAAAGTTCAGATTAAAGTCTAAATTGAATAACCGCTTCAGACAGAGCAGTGCCTACAGTTAGCATCACACCCCCAGGAAATGTTGATGGCGTCCGCTGCACGGTATCAATAATGCAAACGTTTTACTAACGGTGAATAGACTTGATTGGTAAAGATGGGACGACGTCTTCCATTGCCTTTTGTAGCACCGTGTGAATGTGGTGGGCAGATTCCATTTCCTGTCTTCTATTTTTACAACAAAAGGAAAAGAAAAAAAGTTTAGACAAAAGGAGGAAAAGTCTTACGCAAACCATCCTTCCTACAAAGATAGTGGCAACGCAGCATAAGTAACCAAGCTGTAAAGGGCCCATATTACATTATTTGTTGTTGTTTTGTCAAAAAAACTACCTGGAGTTGTTTTGTTTCTGTTCCACCTTAAAAGTATTTTGACCTTTGGAGATGTAGACAAACTAATAAAGGGTGAATGTGTGAATGCTTGCGTAATCCTTTATTTCGAACATGAAAGTCTGGGCATGTTTTTGAAGAGGGAACAACATTACAAGACTTGGAAGCTTCCAAGAGTCAAATTTGCATAATCTAAAATTTGAACCTTGTTACAGCCTGTTTGGTATTGATATTCCTGTATGTTTTGGGCTAATTTTACAGTCCAATCACATTTATCATTGAAACCTCATTTAGAAAACAAAGCTCCAGGTATGTTTTTGATGAGGAAACATAGCATAGATCAGAAAATAGCGTAATATGGGCCCTTTAATGAGTCTTGCTAGCCGTGCACGACAGTATATGAAGTGAAATCTGTTGCTTGTTGTTGGTTGATTCACAAAAATGCTGTTGTCTGACAGGTCTGAGGCTGGAGGCAGTTCCTGAGTCCTCCTTCCTGTTTGTGGATGAGGCCCTGGGGCAGATCTCCATTGCACGAGCAGCAGGTGAGTACATGATGAAACCAAAACCTCCAAACACAACTTAACAACGCACACAAGCGAGCACGGGTGATGAAAGAACAGATCCCTTTAAACCAGGTGGATGTCTCTGTTAAGACTTTTGTCAAGTTAAATTATTAGATTTGACTTTTAATCCTGGAATGATAAAAGTAACTAAACCTCATCATTTGCATTTGGATACCAGTCTCTTTATTCATTATTATTGTGACTCTGAAATGGAGATATCATGTATTTTATAGCCAAACCTTTTAACATTCTCCTCCTGCTACAAAAGTGAATATTCACAAGTTCTATTTTGTGTCAGTTTGTCTCCATCTAGTGGACAAATGGCAGCTGTGCACCTCTAATGCTGGAAATGTTTTTGACAGCTGATGAAATTATATACACAACTAAGACATCTAAATACAACTTTGTGTTTGAAGAAATGTTACTTTTCTTACATTTACATCTCATTATTTGAATTGTAAATCCGTTTATTACAACCGGTCTCTAAGTGTCCAAAGTAAATAAGTCTTTGTTTAAAGAAATGTCACTTCTTTTCACATCTAATTTTTTTTTTTTTTTTCTAATTTCAGGTCTGACTGCGCCAAAGTCCAACTCTTTCTACAATAAAGAGCTGAGTCCATGCAAGCAAAGACTTAAATTTATAACACACTACACAACCAACAGGTAAATACTTAACTTAAATACTGTATCTATTTACTTAAAGTGTAAATAGATAGTTAATTTATCATGACGGGCATATAAAGTGTTCCAAAAAGTCTATACTAGTACAAAGCTGGTTTTTGTCACAGTCCAGAAGAATTTTAATTTATTATTCCAGTGTAGCGGTGCATCAAATAGGTGAAGAAATTATAACAATATCTAGCAATATAGCAGGAAAATGAACACAAACTACTTTAAGGTTTAAATTTTTATTTTGGCAAGACACCATCTTCAATTCCACTTACATAAACGCCAAACTGTTCCAGAGGATATCTAGGATTATTTGGGACAAAAATAGTTTGGGACGTCATTTCATTCGAACCTCATTATTTACAGACAGACAAATATTCTACATTTTGACTCCTAAATTTACCCACTCACTTCAGCCCGAGAATCCGTGCAGCAAAAACGTTTTAATCAGGATATTGTATTGCTTGAGTGGACGTGTTCAAATCCTAAAACAAAATTTGGCAATCATCACAGTTTACTCTCAAAGCAACAAAAAGACACTTGAATTGTTTTAACAAAGTGCAAAAGGCAAAAAAATTTGAATTATCCTTTTGGGACGATAAGAATTCCAGTTAGACGGCTGTGTGTTTGTATTTTTTTGTACTACCAGTCACATCAAATTCACAATTCAATTCTGTACAGTATATTCAAAGTGCAATTATCATGAATGGAGCTGGTACATACAGTAGTGTCCAGTCAGGTGAAACGTCTAGAGTAACACACCATTCACACAGGACACAGGAAGTTTACAATTCTTCTATCCAAAATTTCCCCTATGCTCAATTGGCTAAACCCTTCACCTTGTTTGAATCATGCAAAAAAAAACATGCACAACCAGAACTATTGTCAGTAGCCTGTATTTTCCGGTTACATAATTTTTGTATTAGATAATGTCGCCTTTTTTGGCTAAACTACAGCGAGCTTCAATCTGTAACTAGGCCTGTCATGATAATTACAATTTTGACTTGAGTATTCAGCTGGAAATGTGTAATTTATTATTATTTTTTTTTAAGTAAAAGTTGGGAGAATATTTCGGTTTTAAAAGTTCACTGTGTAACTTTTCCGATGGCGAGTACGTCACCCGCTGGTCCCCATGGAGATGGCGTTACTTGGCTTAGACTATTAATCTTGAGAAGTTACAGGTCAGAGCTATGTAGAGGCGAGCCCAAGCACAGTAAGAATGGAAGATTTTTTTTAAACCCTAAATGAAACAAACGCTAAAGCTATACATTTTTAAAGCTATACTGTGGAACATTCGAGCTAAAGCAATAAAATCTGCAGACCCTCCTTCAGAAAAGTTACACAGTGCATCTTTAATACCGTAAGTCACTTCTATGGCTATATTTTTACTATTTTAAAGTGTGTTTAATGGGATTTGATCATCACAGTATATTTGTACCATTATATCCTGCTTATTTTTTTTATCATGACAGGCCTGTCTTGTCTCTGTCTTGAATACCAATATTGCATAATTGCTTAGAAATCTTCCACAGCACCAAAACCCCCTTTTCAGTTTTTTTCCATAATCAACTTGGTAAATAGTTACTAACACTGGTGTACACACATTTGGCATTCTTGAACTAAACCTAAAAACATCGATGCATAGGTCAAAATCAAACGACAGTAAGTTTTGATCAGTCGTGTGGCGTTATTGTAATTTCTGTCCACGAATAGCCCTGTTGAAACTAAATCTGGTAATAAAAAACACCAAAATTTGAGTATGATACGTTAACCGCATATATGCAACTCCACGAAGCTAATGTATTGAGTATTTGTATTTAAAAATGACTTTATCGCTACGGCCAAAGCATGAGACGTTTTGTTTGTTCATTCAAATTAGACACAGATCATCATATACATATTATTAAATGTAAGATCGATCAGGAAAAGTCGAAAACACAACTGAAAATTGGCTCAAAGATAAGTTGTGCCTTGGTGGTTTATTTAATGCGGTTTCCTCTTCTTTCCTCTGCAGGTTATATCGAGGGGAATGGAAGAAGGAGGCGGAAATCTGAAGGAGGAACCAGGAAGTCTGTATTACACAAGGTAAGTGTAAAATCATTTACATGTGGGGTATGTAGTGTGGGTAATGTGGTTCTACAGCCAAGCCTAGAATTCTTCATTGTCCGGGGTATGAATTAGGGCTGCACAATATAGAAAAAAAACTATTTATCGCTAAAAATAAATATAAAACTATAACTAGAGGCCTATCAGGATAAGTTACTACAAATACTAGGTAAAAAAAATAAATAAATAAATAAATAAATAAACAACCCAAGTAAGGCAAGTAGTTCTTGGTCACTCCTAAATCTGGAGGCCTAACATTACTATTAATTCCTATAAATACTATATAGGTCAATATTTATCATGAGTACTTTGTCTTTGTACTTGTAGGGAACTTTATTTTCCTGTACTATAATATTTGAGCTGTGAGTTCAGAGTAATCTTATTCAGTCTTATCTATAAATACTTCAAAAGTCTATTTGTAGTCAACTCACTCCACACTTTCTCCATTCTGCCGTTTTCCATCTTACAAGGTCAACTAAATAATTGGTGAACTAAAACTAATCCAACCGATTTTTAAAGCAAAATTGACCAAAAGCCAAATTGAATTCATGATTTTCCTCATTAGTTTGACTAGTAAAAGGCATGTATATCATTTTTATATAATTTAACTTATCCAACTGTACCAAAATTACAAATTGCAATACAAAACTTGTCAAATATCTGTTATTTTTCTCATATCGTGCAGCCCTAATATGGATTAAGCTAGTTTCCTCCTATAAATCTGCTCTGGCTGGTAGTGATTACTGCACGATTATGTTTTGAGTATTTAGTGATAAGTGTATTTCTATTAATATCGTCCAAGTTCTGATTATTTGTACATTTCTCAATTATTGGCAAAGTCTTGATTTCCCCATTGCAGCTGTCGAGTTTTAATGGTTTGCTGACAGGTTTTTGCACATCGCTCATTGGGGTTTCACCAGTTTTATTCATGGTTTTAAAATGCTTCACTTGCAGTTCTCAGGTCTTTAGTTCTTCATAACTTCTCAGCAGGATTCAAGTCTAGGTTAGTGGTAGTACTGCTTTAAAATGTAGTTTCTAACATTTTCTGACCATTTTGAACAGTTTTGTAGGCGTTTTTCCATCTTGAAATATCCACTCCAACAAGCAAAGTTCTCTAGCAATGTGTGTTTATTTTCAGGAGTTTCAAAGCATTCCTTATTTCATGATGTCATTTTAACAAGTTTTCTATGGTTTTCCAACAGTCTGTAGCTGTATTCAGAGTTCAAAGTCTAATTCTAGGTTTTTGGAGAGGAAGACTTCACCTCCTCCAGACCATCTCCAGATAAATGCATTTCTTTTGTTCTCTATCCAAATGAGTCAGAATTAACTTTAAAGCTTAAACCTCTGATTCTTTACAAACAAAAAATATATCTATGGTGCAAACTGCAAAAGGGCTTGAGTGTTGTATTTAGCTGAGTCAGTCGCATTTATCTGAAGATGGTCTGGAGGAGGTGAAGTCTTCCTCTCCAAAAACCTAGAATTAGACTTTGAACTCTGAATACAGCTACAGACTGTTGGAAAACCATAGAAAACTTGTTAAAATGACATCATGAAATAAGGAACGCTTTGAAACTCCTGAAAATAAACACATTGCTAGAGGACTTTGCTTGTTGGAATGGATATTTCGAGATGGAAAAATAGCTACAAAACTGTTCAAAATGGTCAGAAAATGTTAAAAACGACATTTTAGAGCACGGCCACTAATTAGGACTAGAATCCAACTGAGAAGTTGTGAAAGACTAAAGAGCAGAGAATTCAAGAAAGCATTTTATTATCATGAAAACTGGCAGATGAGGGATGTGGAAAACCTTGTCGGCAATCATTAGAAATTTGACAGCTACAATGTTGGAACTCGAGGTTTTGTGGTGATTGAGAAATGCATGAATAACACTTGGACAATGTTAATAGAAATACTTTATTCACAAAATACAAAAAGCATAAATAGTGCAGTTTTCACTTTGTAGGGGGAAATGAGCTTAATCCAGACCTGGACAATGACATTCCCGCCTGCGTACTCCCAACAGGAGGGGGTGCTGTGACAACTTACTGTTTTAATAGAGGAAGAAGAGACGTGTTCTGTGGGATGTGGCCAGATTCTCGCTCATGTTGCGGACTTTGAGATAGTTGACAAAGCCTCTGAAGAAAAGGAGCAGACCTGGAGGGAAGAAATCAAATGTGGTCAATGATTCTGCACCATGATGTGAAATAAAAAATACAAATAAATGTGTGTCTGTCCTGGTTTGTTCATCCCTCTGTGGTGGCAGCCTCTTGCATCTGGGACTTCCATTTTCCAAATAGCTTTCCAACCTTGCCTATAGTGCAAATGGTGTTAAACCTACATTTTTATATTTTTGTTGCTTTCAAACTAGTATTTTTAGATGCAGTGTGAGACAGTCCTTTCAAGTGCATTTTCTTTTGTTCCAACCCTTTTCAGTCCCAAGATCCCCAATTTTCCTTAAGCACCTGCAGTCTGAGATAAGGCCATACACGTATTTGACAGGGTTATGAAATCACTTAGACATTCTCCTGTTCTAACTATAGTAACAGTTTTCCTATTTATCTAGTGTTTGTTTTTTCGACGTTTCACTCTTTAACTGCGCAACTTAATTTTGCAGATTTTTTTTCCTTCTACACATATTTTAACATTGTCATTGTGATTACATTAAGGTCTTGTTTAAAATGGAAAACTTCTCCAATTAACTTCAAATTAAGCCATAAAAATTCAGAAAAGTAGACTTCCTGTAAAGTGATATAACTGCATACAAACTTGCCATGAGGGAACTCAAATTACAATTTTGTATGCAATTGTAACGTCTACTTTTCTGGATTTTTAGAGCAAATGTTCAGGTAAATCTGGATTACAAAATTGGTCATTTCAGGCTTAATTTGAAGTTAATTGGAGAAGTTTTCTGTATCTGATGTGTTTACTTGTGTGGGTGTGCTTGCGGGTCGGGAAATTTTTTTGTGATTTTAACTTGTAAAGCACTTTGTGTTGCATGTGTGTACGAAAAGCGCTTTATAAATAAAGATTGATTGATTGATTTGGGCATTGTCGCAATGCCCATTTTATCAAATTTTTCGCCGGACCGGTCGATC
This sequence comes from Taenioides sp. WSHXM2023, assembly GCA_029959045.1. Taxonomy (NCBI): domain Eukaryota; kingdom Metazoa; phylum Chordata; class Actinopteri; order Gobiiformes; family Gobiidae; genus Taenioides; species Taenioides sp. WSHXM2023. The sequence continues at coordinate 13,179,764 of CM057107.1, read as the reverse complement.
TGATACCCCCATGTAGGACTTTTCGTCGACCTTCAGGGGGGTCAAAAATGCGATCGTTTGCAAGGAAAAATAAGAAACCAGCGAAGAACAATAATAAAAAACAAACGCTAGACGCAATAATAAAACTGCCCATTACTAAAGTTAAAACAGGAGAATTTCTAAGTGACTTCATATCCCTGTCAAAATGTACGGCCTTACCTCACGCTGCAGGTGCTGAAGGATTTTGGGGTCCGGGGACTAAAAAGGATTTGGTTAAGATAAGATTAGATAAGCCTTTATTAGTCCCACAGTGGGGAAATTCCAGTGTTGCAACGCACAGTTCAAGAACAGCAGGAAAATGGAACATGCAATAAAACAAGATAATAGATAATGGCTAAAAAAATAATAATTTAGAAATAGACTTAAAGATAGACTATCAATATCAACAGTATAAGATATATGGTGTGTTTTTATGAAGGTTTAAAGGGCCAGTACCCAATTTTTTTTTTCTTGCTTACGTCTATAGACTGTATATGGACATAGCTCACCCACTAGCTGCCGCGTTCCAAATAGGAAGTGAGCATGAGGGCGCTTTTGGCTCCATCGGCTCTGGCGCCAATTGTCTTTACATTGAAATATTGTCACTCTTCTCTCTGTAACTGTTGATCTTGGTGTTTTTATTTAGCTATTTTGCACGTAAATAAATTCCTAATATGGACATGACTGCAAATTCGCTCCTAGAATTGGTGAGCTTCATTTGACTGGAGACAAATGCTGTGGGTGTCCACTTAGTCCACTTCTTTATGCAGTCTGTGCCTACGACCAGGCTAGTCTTATTACATCATAGAGACCACAATGCATTGGGAGAATTGGAAAAACAACAGAGGGCACCGACAGGTCTTTAACTGGACACAACACGACTGAATGAAGCAGACAGAAGCACTGTTTTAATGTGCTGTTTATCCTGATTCTGAATAAAACACTCTTTATTAAACCATTTTGGTGTAAAGGGGCTAACGTTAGCTGCTTAACTTAGCTTGAGCTATTCAAAGATCAATAATTTCCACATTTGACAAAAAGCTGATTAATTCAGTTCATATACATGAGATACAGCTTGATAAAATTTGTATTTATTTTTTTAAATTACAAAAATCAAGTTCGAGCTGAGCATAACAGACAAACACCAGAGTCACGTGACCTGAAAGTAGTGATCTGTGTGTCTGGATGTCTCTGTGAATGAGGTCCTATATAGTCCACTTAAGAGCCTAGGGGCTACGGTGGACATTCAGACACAGCCAATGTAATTATTAATATTCAACATTGTGTATCTATGGCAACGCACCCATTTCCATATATGGAATGATCACCTGACAAAACCTGGCAACACCTGGCAACACGTTCCATCAGACATTCTATTTGTTCATGACATCACTAAGCTTTGACTGAAACTTATGTAGGTGCGACACGCGCCCTGTACAAACTCATTTCAAATCAGCCTTCGACCGAGACACACTGACCCAACTCAGAGACGCAAACATGTCTAAAGACTGGAACGACTACGATCCTGCAGACGACGAACTCCTCTACAGCCAGGAGTTCAACCTGATGGAGGAGCTGGGGGTAGCACCCACCAACCCACAGCCGACCTCCGGACCATCTGAACAGGTGGTCCACACCTCTCTAACTCTGGAGGAGTTGGAAAGAGAGCAGCTAGGACCTCAAAACCAACAGAGGTCTAAGGAGGAAGACGAGAAGGGCATGGCCTTAGTCATGTCACAACTCGAAATGGCCTCTAAAGCTGCTCAGGCCAGAGCCAGAGAGGAGCATTTGCTCAAACAACTGGAGGAGCTCCAGAAGCTTCGAGCTAGAGACCTCGATCAGTACGAGGAGGAGAGGCTTAAGTTGTTGAGGGAAACAACGGTGATCATTGTAGGTCATATGAAGCAAATGGAGCAAAAGGACTCAGTCATACGAGATCTCCAGACCGCACTGGACACAGTGAAAGAGGAGAACCAGGGTCTGACTAAACAGGTCGTAGAAGTTCATGATTTGGTTGACGAAATGAAGGCACAGTCTCACCAAAAATCAGAAGAGTGGGAGCTGGAAAAGCAGAGCCTCTGTCTGCAACTGGAGGACTCTAAGGAACAGGTCCGAAAGACGCAGAAAATGCTAAACACCTCCAACAGAAACCTGAAGCAGCTCACAGAGCAGCTCAGGGGGACTCAGGAAGAGCGTGCCCTGCTGGAGGAAAAACACTGTATGCAAGAGCAGGTGCTGAAGAGAACTGAGGCAGAGCGCACCCTACTGGTCCAGAGAAACAGTGCTCTGGAGCAGGAGCTGGAGCAAACGAAAAGAGTCAGAGTGGCAGTAGATGAGAACAAGGCTGCCATTTTGACGAGCGGTGAGATCCTCAAAGAGCAGCTCAGATCGGCTCTTGAAGAGCGCACCCTGCTGGAGGAGACCAGCTGTGCGCAAAAGCAGCTACTGATAAAAGCAGAGGCAGAGCGCACCCTACTGGTCCAGAGGAACAGTGCTCTGGAGCAGGAGCTGGAGCAGGAGAAGGAGGGTCTCAGATGGGCTCTGGAACAGCACTCCCTGCTGGAAAAGGCATACAGTGCTCTGGAGCAGGACCTGAGGAAAACTCAGGTAGAGCGCACCCTGCTGGAAGAAAGGTGTATGGCACTGGACCAGGCGCTTAGGAGGTCTGAAGAAGCACAGACCCTTCAGGGTAAGAGGTGCAGTGCTCTGGAGCAGGAGCTGCGGAAAACTCAGAACGAACGCACCCTGCAGGAAGAAAAGTGTATGACACTTGAACAGAGCCTTAAGAGGTCAGAAAAACAGCGCACCCTGCAGGAAAAGAGGTGTATTGTGCTCGAGGAGGAGCTGAAAAGTTCTGAGGAACAGCGCACCCTGCAGCAAAAAAAGTGTATGGCACTTGACCAGGACCTCAGCAGATTCAAAGAACAGTGCACCCTGGTGGAGGAGACATGCACTGCTCTGGAGCAGGAGCTGCAAAAAACTCAGGAAGAGCGCACCCTGCAGGAACAAAGGTGTATGGCACTGGACCAGGCGCTTAAGAGTTCCGAGGAACAGTGCACCCTGCAGAATAAGCAATGTATTGCCCTTGAGGAGAAGCTGAAAAGCTCTGAAGAACAGTGCACTCTTCAGGGTAAGAGGTGTCGTGCTCTGGAGGAGGAACTTAAAAATTTAGAAAAACAGTGCACCCTGCTGACCGACATGAGCTGTGCCCTGGAGCAGGAGCTGCAGAGGAAAAAGAGGAAGTGGTACAGGAGGTTCTTCGGCCGCTAAATCCTCTCATCACCTGACTTCATTGTCAGCATAAATAAACATTAGCATAACAAAAACTGAATGTAGTGTTTTGTGTTTTGAGTCCAGATTAAAATTATTATCTTATTATTATGTACAATAAAAGTAACAGTGCAGCATATGAACAGAGTAAATCTCAGTAAAGTGACTTCAGTATATTATGTTATTTACAGTAATGACTATGTTTATGTACAGACAGGATAAATATCAGTAAAGTGACATGAGTGAATTGTACCAGAGGTCTTCAGTATTGCACATAGATATAGTTGAATGACACATGTTCAGTGTTAACAGTGTTCACTGTACAGTCTAACAGCAGCAGGAAGGAAAGACCTGCGAAACCTCTCCTTCCCACAGCGAGGGTGAATCAGTCTGTCACTGAAGCTGCTCTCCAGAGCAGACAGGGCGTCCTGCAGGGGGTGACACTCATGGTCCAGCATAGAGATGACCTTAGCCAGGACCCTCTTGTCCCCCACCTGCTGCACTGAGTCCAGAGGACAGCCCAGGACTGAGCTGGACTTCTTGATGACCTTGTCCAGCTTCTTCCTCTCCCTCTCTGTGATGCTGCTGCTCCAGCAGACCACACCGTACAGGATGGCTGATGCCACCACAGAGTCATAGAAGGTCCTCAGGAGTGGCCCCCTCACTCCAAAAGACCTGAGTCTCCTCAGGAGATAGAGCCGACTCTGGCCCTTCCTGTACAGTGCATCTGTGTTGTGAGTCCAGTCCAGTTTATTGTTCAGATGCACACCCAGGTACTTGTAAGAGTCCACTCTCTCAATGTCCCTTCCCTGGATGTTCACTGAGGTGACAGTAGAGCGGCGTCTGCGGAAGTCCACCACCATCTCCTTGGTCTTCCCTGCATTGATGATGAGGTGGTTCTGCTGACACCAGTCCACAAAGTCCTGCGCTAGTCCTCTGTACTCCACATCGTCATCATCCTTAATGAAGCCAATGATGGCAGAGTCATCAGAGAACTTCTGCAGGACGCAGCTGTCCGTGTTGTGTCTGAAGTCTGCAGTGTAAAGTGTGAAAAGAAAGGGCGCGAGGACAGTGCCCTGGGGCGCCCCCACACTGCAGGTCAGTAGGTCAGACACGCAGTTCTTGGCTCTCACAAACTGGGGCCGGTTTGTGAGGTAGTCCAGGATCCAGTCTGCCAGGTCACAGTCCACACCGGCGGTCTCCAGTTTGTCCCTCAGGAGCAGTGGCTGGATGGTGTTGAAAGCACTGGAGAAGTCAAAGAAGAGAATCCTCACAGTGCTGCCGGGGTTCTCCAGGTGAGACAGTGAGCGGTGCAGCAGGTAGATGACGGCGTCCTCCACTCGGATGCCAGGCCGGTACGCAAACTGCAGCGGGTCCATCGCTGAGCTCACGGTGGAGCGGAGGTGGTCAAGGACGAGTCTCTCCAGTGTCTTCATCAGGTGCGATGTTAGAGCCACCGGCCTGAAGCTGCTGGGGTCTTTAGCGTGCGGTGTTTTAGGCACTGGTACCACGCAGGAGGTCTTCCAGAGTTGTGGTACCACCCTCAGCTTAAGGCTCATGTTGAAGACATGCTCCATAACTCCGCACAGTTCGTCTGCACAGGACTTAAGGAGCCTGGAGCTCCAGTCTCACCTGGGCTCCAGTCTCACCTGGGCTGTAGAAAATGACAGTGGCAGGCTGGGGGGATGGGTGAGTCCATGTGTAGTGGTGGGCTGAAGAGCAGAGGCAGAGGTGTGAAGAGGTGCAGGAGTTCCCCATTGTCCAGCTGGGGAGGTGAGAGCTGGCAGCTGGGTGGGGGGAGTGGTGGGTGATTGATCAAATCTCAGGAAGTGAGAATTGAGCTCGTTCACCCACTGCCGGTCCCCCTCCGTCTGGGCAGGAGGCGCTTTGAAGCCTGAGATCGTCTTGAGGCTTCTCCACACCCCCTGGATGTTCTTCTGCTGAAGCTGCTGCTCCATCCTTCTCTTTTGGCTGGCTTGGCTCGTCCTGATTTTCCTCCTCAGCCTCTTCTGTGCAGCCTTCAGCTCCTCCTTGGTCCCTGACCTAAAAGCTCTCTTCTTCTCCTTCAGCAGAGCTTTTATGTCAGGGTTAATCCACGGCTTGTTGTTTGAAAAACACCGCACCGTCTGGGAGGGGACGATGTTTTCAAAACAAAAGTTGATGTAGTCCGTGATACACTCTGTCACTGCATTGATGTCCTCCCCATGTGGGTCACAGAGCTCTGTCCACACTGTGGTGTCAAAACAGTCTCTCAGAGCCTCCTCACTCTCAGCAGTCCACTTCTTCACCACACGGGGCACCACAGGCTGTCTGTGCACAATAGGCTGGTACACAGGCCGCAGATGGACAATGTTGTGGTCCGCTCTACCCAGGGGAGGCAGTGGGGATGAAGAATAAGCCTCCTTGGCGTTGGCAAAAAATAAATCCAGTGTTTTATTGTCTCTTGTGGGGCAGGTAACATACTGGGTGTATGTAGGCAGAACAGGTGCAGGAGATGCATGGTTGAAGTCTCCAGAAATCAGGAAGAGAGCCTGTGGATGCTTTGTTTGGAGTGTGCTGGTACAGGAGTGCAGTGTGTCACATGCTGTTTCAGCATTAGCAAAGGGACAAAAGATAACGCACTTGGACTGTTGTACACTACATCTAAAAATTATAGTTTAAAATGCAACAAAAATATAAATTAATGGAGGTCTAACACTAACTATTTACAGTATAGACTTAATTGGAAAAACTACTGGAAATTGGAAAGCCCGTTACAAGAGACTAACACCATTTACTTAAAGGTGCTCTGTGTAACTTGCATGTTGGAGGGCTCGTCTCCATGGAGATGTGCCTAGAATGTTCCACAGTATGACCATAAACTCTAGGTTAGATCTGTGGAGAGGGACCCCACTCACACTAAGGTTTTTTAAAGATATTTCTAAGCTAGATACAATAGTTTAATGCCATACTGTGGACAATTTAAACCAAAGCAGTAACATCACCATGGAGACAAACCAGGAGCAGACCCTCTCCAGTAAAGTTACACAGTGCACCTTTAAGCTTAAGCTATAGAATAAGGTATAAAGTAGCTAAATATATTGTATAAAATGTAGTAGTAGACTCACCCAGCAACAGGAATATCCACCAAAGCCAGTACTGCCCGTTGAAGTACCCATAGAAGTAATCTGAGAACTAGAAACACACAAAAACAAAACACTATTATAAATAAACCAGCCATTCACATATTACTGAAGTTTCTTATCGGTCGTTTTCAGATTTGAGAATGTGATTTCATAGTTCCAGATGTCAGTTTTTCTGATGGATGGCGATATAAATGCATAGATAAAGAGAAATATACTTTATCCCGAAAGAAATTCATTTTACATTGTACTTTACCATGAAATCTCCAAAAGGTAAATGCACAAATGTTGGACCTGATCATTTCTATTACTGACTAGACTCATTCTCTCACCGTATGACCACAAAAACCTGCATTTTCACTATATTCACTTAAGATGCCCCCCAGTGTTGTGAGATCATCTGAAAACTACCAATAAATCAACATACAGTGTACTTACCCTGACAATAAGAATCCACTTGATGAGGGACAGGCCAAAGCCACAGATGGCTCCATAGCGCCCCGCGATGGTGTTGGTGAGGCAGAACGACAGACAGAACCCAATCCAGTTAAACAGGAAAGCCACTGTAAAGAAAAATATTATGGGATTATTACAGGGAGCCTTAAAAAAACGAATATTTACACGGCAATTAAAAACTACTAATTTCAACCTTTTGCATAAACCTTTTCTGCAGCAAATTTTCAGGGGCTTTTTATTGTCAACATTTTATAAAACCATAAATGATTTGATTAAAAACTCTAGCACTAATACTTTGTAATGTTAAAAAATGATTTGTTTTCTGACCAATTTTAAAAACGTTGATTTACACAACCAAAAGAGTGGGACTTCAAATAAAACTAGGACACAAAACTATATTTGTGGCTACTTTTATTTATTTCAGATGACATAACATTTAATGGGGACATCTAAAATTCTTATTGTTAAAATTGTGATTTTTTTTCCTAATTAAGCAAATTCTAGGGTCTAGGCACTCATAATCTACAAATGATCAGGTTCAAATTTTGTGATTTGGGCATGTACAGTGTAATCAATATGAAAAACTCTCTTGCAATCTGAAAACAACAATATTTTTAAGACCTATATTCAACAAATTCATTTTTATGCCCTGACACTAAAACCTGTGTCAAAACGCGTTGGCTTATCCCATGGAGTCATTAAAGAACTTTAATTCTAATTCAAATGCAGCGCCTGTGACTTTTGACCGCTTGTTTCTCTTTCACAGTAATTTTTTATACTACGAGCACGTCATCTTCACCGTCCTTGTCCTTCACTTTGAACTGACACATTTTTGTATGTATTTAAAGAAAGTAAAACCATTTCCAAAAACTATTTCACGCTTAATCTTCTCGACTTACTGAAGAAGGCCAGCATGAAGATCCCATCGTTCCCAACTCGGAGCTGGTCGGCGTCACTGAAGTCGTCTCTGGGGGGAAACTCATCATCCTGAAAAAAAAAACAAAAAAAAAAACATGAAAACACCAAATACCACAACAAGATATGAACAACAAATCAGAATCTACACAGGGGAAGACTGGAAAATGACATTGGATAATTACTAAATGGAAACAGGAATGCGCCAAGTCATGAAGTAAACAACATTCCTGAAGCACATCGTCATCAAAACAGGTCAGAATATTATAACCCATGACGCCAGCCAAGTTAATACTTACTGATATATACCAAGAAAATACACTAATATACTTTAAACTAATGGGTAATACAAAACAAGCCTTCAGTGTGGCATTTATTTTTGTTTTAAATGTGCACTATGCAACTTTTCTGGTGGAGGGTCTGTCATTGCTCTGCCTGGAATGTTCCACAGTCTAACATTAGTAGAATGGATTAGTAGAATTGTAGACTTCTTTTTGAGGATAGTTCTGCTTTATAGCTTCGTTTCAATATCAACGTTTATCGTCTATGGCCGCGTCTCATTTCTCTTTCCCCGCTTCCTTCTCCTTGATTCTTCTTCTTGATTCTACAGGAAATGGGTGAGGAAGTCCCGCCCACAGATACAGGGAGGAGAGGATATTAACTCCTCACTGAGACCAATAAAATTTGATTCTTTTTATCTGATGTCTTTCTCCTGAAGCCTCCCTCATGTTTACTCCTTCCTTCCGTGGTTTTCTTTGGGACTACAATTAATATGACATTTAACTGACAGCTGAAAATTGGAAAATTGAGAAGGAAGCGAGGAAAGAAATGAGACGCGGTCACTTTTCAAATGTTATTGTGACAGGCCTTGGCATTTCCCTCGTTCATGTTGCGTTTTCAGAAAGTCCATTACAGAAAAGGGGATACAGCAGAGTTAAGCAGAGTTGGACCTCCTCCAGACCTCCTGAGCCCGGATAAACACAGCTCACTTTCTCTTTCACTTTCTTTGGAACAATGCCATTATCCTTTATCAAAACTAACAATTCCAGATCAGATTTTCAGATACGATTTTAGCTAAACATACAAGATCTGTTCAATTTGTGAATCCAGCTGTCGTATTGATTCTTAGTAATTGCAGAATGTTCGTCCTTAAATTGGGACCAAAAATCACACAATATTCCTACAGTTATGGTGGTTTAGGAGATTAATATTACACAGCTCTCAAAAACAAACTATTAAAGGTGCATAGTGTAACTTTTTTGGTGGAGAGGCCGTCAACAGAACAGAAAGGTATGTGGTACTGTACCCTGGGCAGGACGTCCACGGAGGAGGTCGCCATGGCTGCGGCTTTGGCCTTCTCCGCCTCGTCGTAGGTGGGCAGTGACGTGGCCACGCTGTAGGGCGGGGGCACCGGGAAGTCTCCATGGAAACTCGACTCTGTGGGAAAAACGGTACAACGGTTATAAATAAAAATCAAAATCAATCAAGTTACCACAATTTACATTATATTCATGTCTGTATAAATGTCAACTGAAGTTTCAACTTAAAAGTACATGACCACTAGGGGGCACTTTTTTCAGTCTACCTACTTGAATGTGCATGTATTTTTAAAGGTGCATTGTGTAACTTTTCTGGTGGAGGGACCATCAAATGCTTTTCTCCATGGACACGTTATTGCTTTGTCTGGAATGTTTCACAGTATGACCTTTTCATCTTTATGAGACCAAGCCAGGTGACATCACTAAGCCAAGTTACAGGTCAGATCTGTGGAGAGGCGGGGTTGTTCAACAGAATGACTGTTTTTCTAGGTATTTTCGAGCTATAAACCCACATGTAAATAAATGAATATGAGGCAGAGCTGTTTAATGTCATATTGTGGAATATTCCAGGCAGAGCAATGGCATATCCACAGAAACAAGCAGGGCACGGACCCCCAAACTAAAAGCTACATAGTGCACCTTTAACTTTTACTTCCAAAAGTTATTGGTCAAACATGCAACCACATTTCAAGAGGCAATGGCAAATTTGGGTTAAAACCGAGATCTACAAGGGATATTTGAATATAATATGCAAAATTACAATAGCCATTACATAGCCAATAGTGTGGTTTATCAGTTCACTGTACTAGTAATTTTTTATCTCAAGGATAAAGATAAAATAGGCCTGTCATAACTTTTAAAGCAATTTTCACTTTATACATTTCCTACAGAGAAATACTGCTATAATAATCTGAACCATTAACAAAGCCAGATGATACCAGTAACAATATCATCAACAGGCATGCCGAAACAAAAACAGAATGAATTAGCCATAGAAGTTTTTTATTCAACCGTCAAAAGCTCTAATCTGATCATATTCCCACAATAAATACTGAGCCTGAAAATATATTGTTCCATCTATCAAAATGAACAATAAGTCAATATAGTATTTATCACGACAGGTCAGCCATTTGATTATTATGTGGTGATGACTTTGAAGCAAATTTCTACTTTTTCGTATTTGTATGGTCCCCCAAAAAGAGTTCATAAAAAACAAACATTTAGATGCATTTCTTTTGTGTGTTGTGGACCAGCTGCGTGCCCACCTGGTGCTGCGGCAGTGGCCCCCAGGTCGATGGTGGCGTAGGGTGGCGGGGGGGCATCTGCCTGCGCACTGGCCCCCGACTCCTCCCCCATGGCGCCCTCGAAGCCCGGGTTCACGTGCTGCTGGAGGTGGTTCTGATGGGAGGAGGAGGGGGAGGAAGAGGGCCCAGGCTGTGGGGGGGCAGAGGTGCTGGGCTGGGCCTCCGAGGAGTCGTCCTCATTGTGCAGCTGAAAAAGAAAAAAAAAAAGATTTGAGCTAAAAGTGAACAGCACGCTCTACATTTGACACACTCAGAAAAGCAGCTGTATTTCAAGGGCAGTTTCGATTCACTATTTTAAAAAGTACTTTGTGTGTTTGAGGTAGCGCATTTTTGACCAGGTGCAGTTTCCATTTAAACCTTATTTAGTACATCTTAGTAAAGCCATTTTTATTTTTTTGTCTTCTTTTTGTTATAAGCAATTTTCCATTCTAACTTAACTTTTTAATGCTTGTATATGAAAAAAACTTATTATATTAATTATAATGAATAATTATATATTAATATTTGGTTGGAGTTTAAAATTATTTTCAAATATTTCTCAATTAGAGATTATAAAAATGGCATTTTATAATTTTATACAAATTTTTCCTTGATGAAGTGGGTATAGGTGCACTTTTACAAACTAGTATTAGTATTAATAGTAGTAGTAGTAACAATGAAGTTTACTCAAGCAACTACTTTCAGCACCACCGATTTCACAATGGGTGAATCTGCAGTGCATTAGTAACTCTTTAATCATGCGTTTTATGGCTGGTTCTTCACTCGTGTAAAGGACATACTCTGTGCAGAGGCAAACTGCTGACGCTGCTGTGTTTACTGTAATCATTAGCCCATTGCCTTCACTCATTTCCTGTTAAGTTGCCTCAAAAACAACCAAATTTGGCTATGCACCTTTGAGCGTTAAGACAGGACTACTTCCTCTATTCAAACTTGTTTTTTTAACTAACAATTATAAAGTTTTTGAGAATCAACGGTAGGGCTGCATAATTGTTATCGAATCACAATTACCAAATCACAAAGACTGCAATTTTCAAAGTACCACAATTTCTTCACAAATATTCTATACTATATATTCTTATTCTTCTTAAAAAACTGCTAACCCTGTACCCAAACATGTTCTGAATTAAATGTGATTCTTCTATTAGTTTCAGTTCATATTTCAGTTTCTTTTTGTCAATTATCCTGTAAACTTTGATCAGAATCCCATTAAAATAAATACATCTCAATCACAAAGCTTGTCTGAAAAATTGCAGTTCAGCATTTTCCACAAATTGTCTAACCCTACTCCATGAAAAACAATATTTACCCCTGTATTAAATGTGATGTTATGAGCTACTAACAGAGCTTGTTGACATTTAGTTCATTTAGTTCACGCATCTTCTGAAATTACAGGAGCACGAAGGATTAAGGAGGAGGAGGTGACAAACATCTCACTCTCCATGTGTCCATGAGGATGTCCTTGAAAACATTAGGAATTTAAACTGGCAAGATCGCGTATATAAACTAACAACTATAGTTAAAATACAGGTTTTACTATATTTTATTTAATGTAATATTTTGACAGACTCTGCAACACCAATATAAATGGATTTGAAATGAAAATAAACTTTACTGCCAATTACTTATCTTTGCATTGTTTAGTTTTTTTGTTATTTTTTTGTACTATGATACAATTTAGACAATTTTTAGACTTTAGAGAATTAGGATAGAGAATTGTGAACTTCTATGACTCATTATAAAGTTCCATTATTTATTGCAGTTCATTCATTTTAACAGTATTGTACAGATTCAGAACCCTTTTAGCAGTATAATTCTACTTTATGGTTTGGTTTCAGTATTATCCTTTACCATCAATATTTCAACATATATCGCACAAATTGGTACAGAATAACCCATAAGCCCTATAATGAAAAACTACATTTAAATTCTTGGCACTACTAAGAGGAGAAAGTAGATATAGCTGTGGCTGCCTGCTGATGAGAAACAGTGGTACACAAATCCTGTACAGACCCCCCACGCGTTCAATGGTATTATGCAATACTAAAAACACAGACCCGAAGCCTTCTCGTGTCAAATACACCTGACACCGGCCACTACTTCAATACACGCTGCAGGTACTTTTAAAAAAAAATCTGCGAAAGTGTACTTGGTTACAGTAAAGCACTAGTTCTCAACATTGTCCTATCTGGCTGCAATTAAATTTTATATTGACCTTTTTTCAGTACATGCCCTTATCTTTATTTTATTATAGTTTATATATTAGTATTTATTGTTTTATGTTACGCCCTATCACCAAAACAACTGTGTAAACAAGTTTGAAGTAGGTGTACTTTAACATTAATTTCTTTTTGGGGTTTTTTGGTTTTTTCCTGGTAGTAGTAGTAGGATAGGCTATCCAAATTACTGCTCCAATGAGGTGTACTGTTTTGTATTATTTATAGTGTATGTAAAGTAAAGTTGACTTAAGGAAATTATCTAACGGTAACTTCATGTTCTTCGATTTAATACTGACTACTTTTTAGTATTTTTGACTAGTACCACCAATTCATTACTAATCAGAGAACATTAGCACAGGTGTGTAGGATTACAGCTTTTTTTTTTTTTTCTCCTCCTCCTTTCGTAATAATAATTCTACGTTATACTTTTAACGTCAAACGACTGAACTTTTGATCTAGATAAGTCAAATGTGTGGGCATATTATTTGCCTAACAAACTGCGTTGCTTGGAGCCTAAACCACAACCTCAAAAGTGAACTCAAATTAGAGAGTAGCCGTCCAAAACAACACATCAGCCTACTAAGAACTTAGAATCTGTCAATACTTACCCCACACTAATCTGTTTTTAGTTAGACTCATTTGCAATCTTGTTTATCATTCTTTTTAAGGCCAAAGTATGATTAAGCACAGGCTCAATTTGGATTGTGTGGGATTACTGGACCACAACAGCATAAACAGGAGCACAAAGCTTACTTTATTTGATACTATTTGAAGATTTGGTTTCATTTTTTAGTATTTCAAGAAGCAATTTCAGTCAAATTATGGTTACAAAGACCTATTTAAATAAATAAAAAAAAATTTATTTAATTTGTCTTATTTTTTATTTAAATTCTGTCTTATTTTTTATTTGTCTCTTTTTTTTTTTTTAATTTAATTTCAGTCTCTTTCTCATGTTGTTTCCACGTAGTCTGTTTCGGTTTTTATATTCATGTTTAAACTCTTTTGAAAACAGTCAAGTTCGGGTCGGTCAAAGATCCCCAAAGCAAATATTAGCATTTAAAATCACGTTTCATCATTATATATTGAATAAAAAACAAATAAAATGTAGTTAATACGAACCGCTTATTTCTGAAGTAATGCGGCCTGTTCTGTTTGATACTGGTGGTTATATAATAAAAAGGCTACACTGATCTGCTAACTATATGCTACTAGCCACGCGTATACGGAAGTCGTGAGGATTTTATTAAAAATATTTTAAATTATCAAGTAAAATGTAATTAAACTGGTTAAATTCGCTTCATTGGTGTCTTAACTTGAAATGTAGAGAAGTTGAGGGGATAAATGTGCTTTTTGGTTTAGTTTGACCGCGGAGGAACGGATCGGGCAGGCTAACGCTAATGCTAACAGTTTGTAGCGCGTCGGTCCGAGCACTCACCACTTGGTATCGACTCGCTGGATCCATCCCTACAAACTAATCTGAGCTGGCCCAAAGACCAGCCACAAAACTATGAGATAATATAGAAGTTTCTGGTCCCGACGGGGTGTAACGGAGAGGTCGGAAAGGAGAACACGAGGAGAAAAAGGCGAGGAAACCGAGCCTGGTAAACGCTGTCGTGTGAAATCAGGAGGGCTCAAAACAAAGCAAGCCGAGCGGCATTTCCGGGGGATATTTCAAGGTAAAGGGAGGCCCGCGATTGGTGCAAAAACTGGACCGATCATTAACCCTCAAACATCACGCAAACCTTGCTTTTACGCTTAGTTTAATTTACAAATAAACTACTAAAATATACGTGATTTTATTGTTTTAAAATGTGTTCAAAATCTGACCGCGAAATATAAGTTATACCGCACGTAATCAAATTAATAATAATAATTAAAATAAAATCATTAATAATAATTAATATCAAATCTGATGATCAAAACGTTGCTAAAATTTTGCTATTATGAAGAAAATAAAAATAATCATAATAATAAAAATGTTTTATGGATTTTGCACGCGCAGCGGGTGATGACGTAATGGCCCTTTAAACGGTGGAAAATTGCGCCATGACGTTGCGCCAAAAATAACCAGAAGAGGGCGCCAAAGACCTTTCATGTCTTCTTTTTCACATCTAATTGAAATGTAGGATATTTAAATTGATAAATAAAACAGATAACTAATACATAACATGAATACTAATTATTACTTTAACTTTCTGTTTCCATGGAATCATACAGGTGACGTGCCACCTCCAGAAAGTTACGTGCTGTAGCTTTAAGTTGTGGTGGTATAGTAATGATAAATATATTTATACAAGTAATTAGATTAACAAAGAGTAACATTGATTCGTAGACATAATTATAAGCCACAACAGTAGTGACATTACTCATCAATCTCCATGGAGACCAGCAGGTGACGCCACAAAGTTCCAGGTCTGATCTGTGGAGAGGAAACGATGTAAATTGACAAATAAAACAAATTACAAATACAAAACTATGCACTATGTAAAATTACAAAGTTACAGGGTTTGTCACCACTTGTATCCATGGAGATGTTATTAATGTCTGGAATGTTCCACAGTAAGTCAGTAAACTTACATCTCCACAGAGACAAGCAGGTAATGCCACCAGGACAAGTTACAGGTCAGATCTGTGGAGAGGTGAACCTGCTCAGTGTAAAAATGTTTTGATTTCCAAGGCTTTTTTTTTTTTTTTTTTTAATAAAAATACCTGCAAGACAGATAAGATGAAATGTCATGCTGTGTGACATTTTGGGCACCAACATCTCCAAGGAAACAGCAGGTGGCAGAAAAGTTACATAGGGCATCTTTAAGTTAACTTTTTACCATTGGGTCTTATATGATGGGTTACTTACTTATAGTAGCAGTAGTATAGTAGTATTCAGCAGTGTTATTATAGGGATTTTACCACATTTTTAAACAGAAGAATCTATCTTTTATCTTGCACGTTTATTAAGAAACTCCCAGACTGTCCTTGGTTCTTGTAACATTGCAGTCATGTGTTTTTACCTTGGGGCTATCATCCTAGTGCAGAGTTGGCGTAGATCTCCCCCTAATGGGCTCTCGGTACCTTAAGAATGCAAGAATAAAGTTTCAAGGAGAGAGCGCCCCAAGGAAGGAAGCTAGTTTTTATAGTGCTTCAGTGTAATAGTCACTTGTAACTGCGATTTCACTGGGTATATTTCAACATGATTTGCTTTACGTAAGAAGGACTGTTCCGCAATGCACCAAAGAAAAGTAAGAAGAAGAGCTCATGCTAAAAGCTAACCGTAACCCATAGCAACAATTAGACAGAATATAAAATAAAACTAAAATAGTCCATATTCATTTTTGAAAAGTGGTGTTTTTTTGTAGCATTGCAGCATTACTGAGTTTTCATGTAAAGTCTGAAGCAAAAAGACTTTTTTAACAATAATTTAAAGGTCCTATATAATGCTCTGTTCCACCTTATGATGTCATGTAGTGGTAGTTTTATCTTTTGTTCAGTAGAGATCGGCAATTCCAGGGCTGAAATGATCCAAATGATTCTAGTGGAGGCGTATGGAGTTTAAAAACACAGTGGAGCACTTCCTGTATCACCATGACATCACAAGGTGGAACAGACTGTTTTATAACACAGATCAGAAAATAGCGTAAACGTAAAGTAATTCAACTTTTTAATACTTATTACTGTACAAATACTATATTACACAAATTTACCACATATACTTGAATGTAAATAGAAGTAATAGTACTAGGAAATGTGGGTCAGTAGTCGGTAGTAGTTCTAGAAGTACTTTATAGGCAGTATTAGTTATCCAGTCTAATCTAGCAGTAGTTGTAGTAATACTGGTTGCATTAAGTGGTACCCTATGTCAAAGTAATAGTACGAAAAACATACAAAACGTAAGAAGTAGCATTAGAACAGAAAATATTCCTTCTTTTGTTACTAGTTCAACTCTTACCGAGCCCATACAAGTTGTTGTGGTGCTCCTTGGCAAGACACTTTTACAGCTTTACCCCAGTAAAGGAACGAGGGACGCGTGGAAAGACAGAAAAGTCAAGTCAAAATTTCACTACAAATAAGAATTTTATTACCTCTGTATTTTGAAAGGTTAATAATCATAATAATCTTGTCAAATACTTCTTCCGTGGTATCTGGCACAGCCTCCCACGCACGCCCTCGCTTTCGCCGCCAACGCGCTGAAAAGATGTTGTTACCTGGCAACCTCGTCCCAAGGTAAAGAGGGGCTATAAAAAGGCCTCATACAAAGTTATAACAGGGAGACGGATGGACCGACGGGGCTTTCAACAGCTGTGAAGAACAACTTATTTATTGTTGGAGTTTGTAGAAATCGTGTATTTTTAGATGTTTACCAGCTGCGGATTTTGAAGTAACAATTGCCGTACTTGTACTTCAAATACCGAAGTAACAAGTAATCAATATCATAGAGTGGATAGGTGATGCCAATTTATGTTGTGGTAATAGAAGAAATGAATGTACTCAATAAACAAAAAGTAATATCGGTTCATAGACGCCAATGGTAGTGATATTAAACACAACAATCACCATGGAAACAAGCAGGTGAAGCCACTAGGTCGAGTTACAGGTCAGATTTGCGGAGAAGCGACCCCACTCACAGAATGTATTTTTGAGCAATTCAGAGTTTTAGATTTGAATAAGTGCGAAATTGATCGGTTTAATGCCACATCACGGGACATTACAGCAAAGCGAGGCACCTTTACAACATTTACTCCATCACAAGACTCAAGGGACACAGTATTCTCCATGGAGACGAGCTGTACCGCCAGAAAAATTGCATAGTGCAGCTTTAAATACTTGAAATACTTCGCTTGTATAACTCCATCACTCTTACATTGTGTTGCACTGGTTAAAAGTACTTCCTGTCGTCTAAACTTCACCGACAAAGCGCTGGCTCACAGGTTGCCGTGGTAACGCAGAGGTAAGTAGTAATTCTCTCAGTGGCACAGCTGTCATCGACTTGTATTGTGCGTCTCACAAAAAATGACATAAAACAGCTAAACGTGTATTATTCTTTTCTATTACATAAACTTTTTCCTGCTGCTATGTCCTATTGCCTCCTGTTTTCTCAGTAAAATATGTTACAAAAACATTCTGTCTCTACCAGAAGACGACACGAGTTATTATTTTTTTATTCCTAAATTGGCAGCGTGGTGGCATAGTGGGTAGTACTCGTGCCTGACAATGAAAAGGTCCCCAGTTTTATGTTTATTACGCAAGGTGGGGCAAATATGTGTAAATATCGTAATGAAATTTAGTCAACTTTCCACACAGAAAGAAAACTTAATAGCGACCATCAAATGTCCAGAAACCAGCAGGGGATGTACAATAGTAAATGATGAAAAGTGCATCTTAAATAATCTTGTAAATGTATTTCCTTAAGTGCAGAGGTCTTAAAATGTTTGTATTTCGTATAGTTCCACATTGTTCCATGCAAACGTACGCGACTGTACTTGTTTTTGTTCTATTACTGTGCAGAAATTTCAATAAAAAGAAGTGACAAAAAAGAAAAAAGCCTCAAGTTTCATGAGTTTCTCTCCAAGATGAAAAATAAAAAGTTTAAATTGTCACCATTCAAGTTTCAACGCCACAACTGCTAATTTGAATGCCATAATCCAATTAATTTGCTTTGATTTTTGTCTTTGCCACATTACTTTGCGCGCTTTTGCATAATTTCACTTCCCAAAACCTGTATTGGCGTGAATAATCCGAAAGAAATCTGATTACTCACATCCAATGCAACTGTTTACATGACATTTCAATAATAAAACTCGACAAAATAGGTGTGCGTGCGTAATTGTAGGTTATAAATATTTTTGCATTTAGCCTTTTCTTTGTCCAGTAAGTCTCTTAATTGTAGATTGAACGGGCAGAAACTGGCTCTCTTAATTGTCCCTGTACAGTTCGCTATAGCAACCCAAACAATTAGCAGTTAAACATGTAATTACAGCCCTGATCCGACGTTAAACAACAGTCTACGGAATCTGCACGCACTCTCTAATTATTAATCACGGTAACACGCCTCTCGTGTCTGCGGATGGGTGCGTGGGAAGCTATTTAGAGACGTTTGAGGGAAAAAAAAAAAAAAAAAAAATTACCTGCATGTACCGCGGATGGCCAGCAGAGGTCGCGCAATACAAGCTTTTGCGATCGACGTGTTTTTGTATCGATCTTTGACGTAAACAGGAAAGGTAGTCCATCTTGAAGCTTTCCTATACTTATTGATTTATATTAGGCTTCTATAGATGGTAATTTAAACATAATAAAAAATAAAATGCACGTTTTAAATCAAACTCCAACCAGACATCACTGCGGTTTAGTTTCTCAGCAATGCCAACCAATAACTGTTTAAGATTGTTTAAAGGTGCACTGCGTAACATTTCGAGTGGAGGGTTCGTTATCCGATTAGACTAGAATGTTCCACAGTATAGATTAAACCTATGACAGCACTACGCTACAGTTACAGCTCAGATCTGTGGAGAGACGGAATTATTTTATTTTGAGCAACAGAAACACCCGTAATGAATAAAAGCTAGATGGATATGCTTAAAGTCTTACCATGGAACATTACCTGCAAAGCTTTTACATCTCCATGGAGACAAGCAGGTAGCGGACCCTCCACCAGAAAAGTTACGCAGTGCATCTTTAATATATTGTATAAAAAAATATATATATAACCACCATTTTACCACCAGACTGCGCAGAAGACGGTTACTTTAGATAATTATTGTTTCATTTATAGTAATTAAACTATTCAAGTAGTTATTTAAAAGGGACGCTATTAATTATAAGACATTTTTCATTTATTTTACCTAAAGTACATGCTGCGTATAGTCAGTAACATTTTTTTTTACCGTCAGCATTTTGAATAATCGAATAATTATCTCCACCCCACATTACTCAATTTGCATTTAGGCCAAAGTTGTTATAGGTCCTATATTTAGTTCATGAAGCTCCGTTACTCACTTGAATGTGCAGTGATTCATACAGTGATGAGTTCTTAAAGGACAGTAAATACAAATTGGGTTACAATGAAAGAAAAGAAAAGACTGTTCCACCTTGTGATGTCATGTGGTGATACAGAAAGCGCTTCACTAGAATCATTTGGATCATTTCAGCCCTGGAATTGCCACTTTCTACTGAGCTAAAGGTAAAAGGAGCTGTTAACATGAAAGCTACCACTACATGACGTATTACTATAGGACCTTTAATATTTTGATTTGAGCAGAATTCCAGTAGTTTTTTGACATACTATGAACTATAAAACTTTTAATGGTTTTCTAATACAAAATGGCCATTGTTTTTCCTTTCTAAATAAAGTTAAAACTTTTTGAATACTGCTCCAGTGGTTCGGAGCTGGTGTTTTGTACTGCGGTCTTATAAAACGATTCACAGAAACTAGACCAGACTTAAATTATTCCATCAGAGCAAGGCTAGCTGAAGTGAGAAGAAGAAGAATTTGGGAGATTTTTTTTATTTTATTTAATTTTTTCTTGTATGTAAGACGTGATAACGAGAATGTGAAAAGTGCATTCATTAGTTTGACAGCTGAAAGGAGGACAAGCTAAGAGTGATCGGAATCTTAAAGGTGCGTTTCTATGGAGATGCCATTGCTCTGCCTGGAATGTTCCACAATATGACATTAAACAGCTCTACTTTACATTTATTCAGTTACAGGTGGTTTTAGAGCTCAAAAACATCTAGAAAAACAGGCGTTCTGACTGTGAGCGGGGTCGCCTTTCCACAGATCTGACCTGTATCTTGGTCTGGTTTGGTCTCCATGCAGCTAGAAAGACAAAGCAATTACGTTTCCATGGAGAAAAGCAGTTGACGGACCCTCCACCAGAAAAGTTACACAATGCACCTTTAATTTTAGTTCAATTTCAAACTCACCTTTTGTTTTCTTCAGTGCTGCCAAACTGTTCAACTGATATATTTCTTGAGTTCTAGTAAAAAAGCACATTTCTGTACGCAGTTTCGTTACTACATTAGATTAACAACTGTTTCCTAATTTGCATTTGCTAAGCTATTTGCCAAAACAAAATTGCGATGCCAGATAGTAAACTGTTTTAAATTCATAAAAAGTCACTTAGAGCATAAATTATAACGAAAAACAGTACCCAGTTTGGTGTACATAGCAAAATTCTTCATTCTGTATTCCCATATAATAACACAATGGTACAATGCTATTAATACAATATAAAGGTTAGTAATTCAAAATTTCAAATAGATCCAGTGTTTTGAATGTCGTAGCCGATTGTCAAAGTGTTAAGTTGTGTTTAGTTTGTCCTTTATCAGCCGTTGTAGAAAGAAAAAGGATAAAAGGAGTTATGTGGACCAGGTTATGATGAGCTGATTGAAATGATAACACTTTATAGACTGAATGAGCAATATCCAAATACAGGAAGTGATCATGGGGACGCTTCCGGCTCCATCGACTCTGACTCCAGTCCACTTTGTATTGAGAAAACGTCACCCCTCTCTCTGCTACTGCTGCTGTGAGCCTCGTCATTTTGTCCGTGTTAACCCGCTCCACATGATCCCGGTGTTTTTATTTTGCTATTTTGTCTGTTAATCAATTCCTATTCCTAATATTGAACTCCAAATTTGCGTCTATAATGTAAATTTATACAGTCTGTGTGAATGAGAGGCCAAACACAGTACTATACATACATTAAATTTAAAAGGTAAGCATTAATAATCTATAGGATTACATTATGCTAATCTAAAAATCAGATTATCCACATTAGTAAACATTTTTTCAACGCTAGTCATTTAAACGAGAAGAAATACAATTGTGCAGTAATTTAATCTATCCAACCCCTTTAAAACCTTAGCTTTAATCTGACATTGCCCATACATTATTCAGGAAGCTGTCCACTTGTCAAATCAAAGGTCAAATTGTCAACACTCGATTTTATGAAAAAGCCTATGACACACTGGACCACTCATTTTACCAAAACACCGATCATTATACTTCAGATTTACTTTTTTTTTTCACAGTTCGGTACTTTTGTCGTCTTAAAATTTGACTTCCTGGTTGTAAATCATGACATCGCGCTAGGAAATTCCATGGCCGTGCCTCATTTCTCTTTCCTCGCTGCTTCTCCTTGATTCCTCTCCTCAGTTCTGCAGGAAATGGGTGAAACAAAGCGAGGAGAGAGGATATAAACTCCTCACTGAGACCAATAAAGTTTGATTCTTTTCTCTCATGTCTCCCTCCTGAAGCCTCCCTCGTGTTTACTCCTTCATTCCGTGGTTTTCTTTAGGACAACGCTTAATATGACACATTTGATTGACAGCTGAAAAATGGAGGATTGAGGAGAGGAATCAAGGACAAGGAAGCGACGAAAGAGAAATGAGACGCGTCACCTACACTGAAAATGTACACAGAAATTATTCAAGGGCAAATAAAATATAAGAAAACACCTATATTTAGCCGAAATCATGTTTAAAGTATCTGAAAAATCTCCCAGTGTGATGTCATCAATATGGGACTCCCTACTTCCTGTAATTTTCAACATATTTTTCAATTTTTTCCCACAAATTGGTTCATGGTTGGTGTAAAACTATATTTTCTAATCACAACTGGTATTATTCCACCAAATTAAGTCAAAATGAGAGAGTCATCAAAATGTCGTACGCACTTTAAACTCAAAAAACCCCAGAGGAATGAAGGAATTTTTAATCCCGTTCCATCTTTCTTGCAGAGTTAACTGATGCAAATGAGGCGCCAAAACAGCCCATCATGTTCAATTACCGCTAACATGAAGGCACAATTAGCAAACTCCCACTTCGACATGGAAAACAATGGTTTATTTTGGGTTTTAGCATGTTCTGTACAAGAGACTGAGTAGGAGTTTTGGGGTCATCCATATTCGACTGTTCCCCAGAGGATACAGAGATGATACAGAGTGGAGGCGCTGCCCTTTAAATTTTTAATGAGATAAGCAAATGTATACAACTTAATTCTTCGGGGGTTTCAGTGACAAGTTGAAATTAAGGTCTGGGTTATAGGAGCTAGTCGGGAGTGTTTGTGTACCGAAATAGACAGCGATCTAAGAATATCTGAACTGGATTTGAAGTCTATTGAAGTACTTTTCAATCGTTTTAGTCATATCTTTACTCCAAACACAAAAACATGCAGATAGTTTGGTTGCAAAGTACTACAGAGGTATTGGTAAAGGCAGTAATGGTACAAATTGTGTTTAAATCGTCTCCAAATCACAGAAATATTTCAAATACAGCAGTAGGAATAGTAGAATCACATTGGTGGGTAGTGATAGTAACATTAAGAACTTATTTACGTACAATCTTTGTCTGTGAGCAGGGTTGCCTCTCCACAGAGCTGACCTGTAGCCTGCCCTGGTGGTGTAAACTGCTTGTCGCCATGGAGATAGAGACAGTTAACGCCATAATGTGAAAAATTCCCTGCAAAAGTATTAAGATCTCCAAAGAGTTACATAATGAAGCTGTAATGCTTTTGAAATAACAGCACGGAGAGCACTTCCTGGATCGCCACTTCATGACATCACAAAGAGGAATTGGAGGTTTTTGAGCTCTAGCCTACGTAGGATTACTCAAACATGCGTGAATGAAACAAAACACAATTCAGTGATGGTTATAGACGATTTTAAATGAAGAAACAACCTCATAAACTGACTAAAATCTCCAGAAAGTTAGCACAGTATATCACAAAGAAGTTTCGACGTTCGGCTCCAGTCAAATGAAGCTCACAATGCCAGCAGTTAAAGGGGCGATTTAGACCCAAGTTAGGAATAGGAATTAGATTACGGACAAAATAGTGAAATAAAAACCCCAGGATCACCTAGAGCGGGTCAATACGAGCATTTTAAGACCGAAATGACGAGGCTCGCAGCAGCAGTTACGGAGAAAGGGGAGACAGTTTTTCAATACAAAGTGAATTGAAGCCAGAGCCGATGGAGCCAGAAGCGCCCCCGTGCTCACTTCGTATTGGGAACACAGCAGTTAGTGGGTTAGCTATGTCCATTCATAAAAACAGTCTATGTAGTAGCTTATATAAACTCTTTAACTATATACTTGTACTTCATGTATTTACAATGCAGAGGAGGTAGCCGATATGCCTGACAATGAATATGCTAATCGCTAACTGTCAAAGGTAGCGCTACAAGCTAACACGTGTGCACTTGTGTCACGGCTACGTTTGACATGCTAACACGGGGAGCGCTCGTCATCAAAAACAACATAAAAAAGCCGTCAACTCCCCACAGTGTTGGAGACCGTCTTTTGATGCCAGGCTAACGCTGAAGTGGAAAAAGTATGTCAGCTGCTAGCACGGGGAGAGAGCTCGCGCGAGAAACAAGACATCACATAGAATTCATTGACTTTCCTCTCTGTCCTCTCCTCTCGTTCGACGCGCTCTGCATTTTAAGTTGTCCAAGGTGATTTTTATCTTATTTTTTTATGTATTTTTTTCAAATATAGGTCAAGTTGCCGCGGTTACAGGCGATGCTAATACGGAGTGTAGAGTATCGATAAGCTGTATGGAGAATCCCCACGGGAGTAAGTTGACTCGGAAAAATGGATTGTAATGAGAAGAAGCGGCGGAGGAGAGGTGTTGGAGCGGTGTTGCCATGGCGATGGTTCACGGCAGCTTTCGGATGGGAGTGCGCCAAAAAAAAAAAGTTGTCTGTCTTGACTTGTCTGAGCTATGCGCCGTTTTGATACCTGAGAACACGGAAACGGGAAATACACGTGTCAGTCAATAAATAAAAGCTGAACTGTGTAACTTTTCCGATGCAGGCTGTGCCCTCACCTCACCTGCTTGCCCCCATGGATGTGTTGTTGGAATGTTCCGCAGTATGGCATTAAAGCTATTGCACTGACTTCAATTACTAGTGATCTGTTGCTAAAAAAATACCTTGAAAAACAGGTCCACAGATCTGACCTGTAACTTTGCAAGACCTGCCTGTTTCCATGGAGATAGACAGGTTTAATGCCATACTGTGGGACATTCCAGGCAGACGAGCAGATGTCAAACACGGGAAAGTTTGGCTGCTTTTAAAAGACCTCCTCCAAGGCACTGGCCCTATTTCGCAATGGAAAAGTTAGTGACCAGAACTGCACACAATTGTAAAGATATTATAGTTGTTTTACCATAGCAACAACGAGAATTTTTTGTGGTTTTTGTGTGTGTGTGTGTGTGTGTGTGTTTTGTTTTGTTTTTTAAATGTCATTTTGCATTTCACTTTAGAGAGAGGGAAAAAGGAGAGGTATTATAAAGTCTTGACTCAAAATTCAGCTGAAGGTTATAGTCTCAATGAACTTAAGGTAGCATTAAAAACTCATTAAATTAACAACAATTTAAGGTGCACTGTGTAACTTTTCAGGTGGAGGGTCTCCATGACGATGTAAATGCTTAGCTTGGAATGTTTCACACTATGGTATTAACTCACACAATGGTATTAACTAACTATCGCCAACTATCTCCATGGAAACAAGTAGGAGACGCCACCAGACCAAGATACCGGTCAGATCTGTGGAAAGGAGGGCCCGCTGACTGTAGCTGTGCGTGTTCTTTGAGCAGTAAAAACACCCAGAACTGAATGAATTTAAATATTTCAGACAAAGTAATACCATCTTCACGGAGACAAGCAGGTGGCGGACCCTCTACCCGAAAAGTTACTCAATGCCCCTTTAACAAACCATTTAATTGAATCCATTATCTCTATCAACTTATCCTAACCGTATACACTTTTATCAGAGCTATTTATCCAGGCAGGTTCGTCAATGTGGCATTTACTTTTAACTGTTAAAAAAAAAAAAAAAAAAAAAAAAAAAAGCAGTTTAGTTGTTGGTACAGTTTTGGTTTCCGTGGCAACCGAGTCCACATGCTTGTTTACCTGTCCCACCTGCCTCCCACTCAGCACACACAGTTCTCTGCAGTGTCACGACTCAGGGCATTTCTCTTTGAATATGAAACTGCTTTACGTTCCCCGTTTTAAGTCCCCAGATCGTTTTTGAATAATTATAAAGAAAGACATAACCTACTTCTTCTTCCCTTGCTAATATTGTTTATTAAATTGTGATTATTTAAGATCCTGTGTTCACTTTTGAACCCACCTGTTCCTTCTCTCGAGGTTGCAGCGTGACAGAAAAAACAGCTCGGATAGTCCCAGACAGCAGCTTCCACGTGGTTTTCATCCAGCATTGCAGCTTAGACAAAATAGAGTGCTTTACTTTATGGTTTTCATCAAATTATGACATGCATATTTTATTTAAAGGTCCCGTATTACACATAAATTTACTCTTGTGAGCTTTTAGTCATGTTATAATGTTACCTCTTTAAAAACCTACCTGGAGTTGTGTTTTGTTTCATTCACACATTTGAGTAATCCTTTATTATTAGTCTGCATACAGCTCCAAAACTCAAAATGCTCTGTTCCACTCTGTGATGTCATGAAGTGGTAGTTTTCAAACGGTTAACTTCTCCTTTTACCTTTAGTTCAGTAGAGATTCCAGGAAAAGGGGGCAGATAACATGAGAATACTCCTCTTTCTGCTCCTTTTTATCCATTTCTTGTATGTTTAATGTTATGGCACTGCTGATGTCTTTTTATATTTTATGAATTAAATAAATAAACACATTTAAAAAAAAAAGTTTAAAAACACAGTAGAAGTGGAGCGTTTTCTGTATTACCACGTGACATCACAAGGTGGAAAAGAGTGTTTACTGTTTAAGAGACAAACTCCTAATTTGTGAAAGAAACAAAAGACGACTACGGACGTGTTTTTGATGAGGAAACAACATTATAACAGATTAGAAAAAAGCGTAATATGGGCCATTTAACTGTAAATTTGCAGTACTTTTATAATTACGTTCATTAGTTCTACCCCACTACGCCCACTTATGAGTTTAAACACAGCGAATTGTCTGTGTACTGCCCAAGTGTAATTTTACGCCATCCGTTGAAGGTAATAACAGAAATATAGTGACGGATTACCCATGATGCCAAGTCACCATTTAAAACGACTGTCGCCATGGGAGCCATAAAAAGGAAGTCAAACAAAGGTGATCGTGACAAAAACTAGAAATACTGTTTTGGACAAGCAACTCGTATACTTTACAAATATTACAACAGTTATATACAAAAATTCACTACAATTTGAAAATAATATTATATTGTAGAGTTGAATACTACGATTGTCTAAAGAATAAAAATAAAAAAAAAATTGTATACTGGGAAGAAAATAGTGTAAGAAGGAATAAGAGAAACTTTGATTACAACATAAAAATAGAAGAAAAGCAGTAGTTGTATTTAAAAGAAATAATTAAAGGTGCACTGTGTAACTTTTCTGGTTAAGGGTCCGCTTCCTGCTTGTCTCCATGGAGATTGAAACTAACTATCAGGCAGGTTACAGCACTACGCTACATTACAGTTCAGATCTGTGGAGAGGCGCCCCTATTCACAGAAGAAACTACTGTATTTTTGAGCAACAGAAACATCCGTAATGAATAAATGTTAAATGGATATGTTTAAAGTCACACCATGGAACATTCCAGGCAAAGCAATAACATCTCCATGGAGAAGTAGCGGACCGTCCACCAGTAAAGTTGCTCAGTGCACCTTTAATGATCCAAAAATGGCTTTAAAGTTATGAATTAATAAGACACATGGGAATATAAAAGAAATATTACAATTTAATGTTGAAAATCACATTCTATTGTCTAAAGAAAATGTGTTTTTATTATCATCGTGGTATTGAGTATCAAGTCTACTCCTTAGTATCAAAAATCAAGTATAAAACTGTAATATCGGGACAACACTATCCTGTTGTGGCTTTAAGATTGGCTGGAAAAGGCAAAGCGTATGTTCAAATCAATACAGACTCAAACTCGTTTTAATAACATTGATCTAAAACTGCATCCCTAACTGTAATTTATGGAGCTCGTACTGTTAGTTTGACTACCAGTGCTATTTTAAACTCCAGGACAATGGGGAATCTATGTAATGATTTAGGGAGCAGTGTCTTTGGCGCTATTACCGTGTGGTAGTTGAGGTGTGAACGGAGCGGTCAGAACACAGCGGGGGGCAGGAACCAATCAGAATCAACAATAGATGCACTCACTGTCAAGGATCTAGGCATGAACCATTTGAAGATTTGTCAAACGGTTGTGAGCGCTGGTCAGTTTTTCTTACTCGCTGTATAGTCTTACAATCTAAAGACGCACTACATAACTTTTAAAACGACGATTGTTTCCATGGAGATGTAATTGCTCCTTCGATTAGATTATCATTTTTAAGTCCCTGTACCCAATTGATTCCCGTGTATTGAAGCAAAATTGATCTTGTACGAGAATGACTATATTGTATACGCAACTCTTGAGTCTGCTGTGTATTACTGTACGATGATCAGGGAGTGCACGTTAGCATGCTATTTGCCGTTAGCTTTAATGTGATTACAAATCTCTGCTCTGGCCTCTGAGAGTTGAGAAAAGTGCTTATAAAATCATCTTGGGGCATGATTAGGAAGCTCTGAATGGAAAGTAGCAGTAGAAAGGTACGTTTGGACCACTGAAAACTGTTTAAAATGAACCTTTTACCTGATTTTTGTGCCTTGTGCTTTATATTGCCTTTACTGGGGGACATATGTTTTGTTTTTGATGTATATAGAAAAATACTGAATGTTTTGTGTAAGCTTATAATAGAAAGATGCCTAATTCCGTGCTATAACCTAAATTTCCGTGCATAAATTGGCCTTAAATATACCCCTTTGAAAACCTTATATAACTTCATCTGCTAAAAAGTAAAATACACAGCTACCCCGACAACAGCCTGCACTGGTGAACTGCTGAACGCTGCTTTCACATATGATTATTTTAATGATAAAGTGAAAAACACCTCGGGGTGAGAGTCCTATATACATTATAAAGGCTCAGAAAGGAAGGAGATTAAGAGTCGATCAGAGTTTGCCCAGGGGAGTCGTCCGCAGAGCCACGGAGTGGGGATTGGAAAGCTAACTCAGCGTTTTTGGTTAGCCGTTAGTGCATAAATAAAGTGTGATAGGGCCATATAAATACCTGGAATAGAAAGGAGGTGATCAAGGAGCCGAGGTGGAGCCATCAGTTGAGGTTCGGAGGTGGAAGAACTATAATAAAACGATCACTGCAGAAGAAAAATCTGAGTTACAACTTCATCGATATAGAAATCTTAACTGGGTTGCATGATATTGGTTGGGAGGTAGCGCACACAAAGACTTATTTATTGGCAAATGTTAAAGATGCATTGTGTAACATTTCCTGGTGGGATTTGTCACATGTTTTTGTCGCCATGGAGATGTTATTGCTCGGCCTGGAATGTTCAAAAGTATGGCACTTACAAATACATCTTACATTACAGCAGCTAAAGGAGTTTTTACATTCTTACTGTGGGTGGGCTTGCCTCTTCACAAACCTGACCTGTAACTTGGCCTGGTGGCGTTACTGGTTTGTCTCCGTGGCAATAGAAAAGTTTAACGTCATACTGTGGAACATTCTTGGCAAAGCAATGGTCTGTCCTGTATGGAAAGGCTGCTTGTCTATCTAGATTTAATTTTTGTCTGGAATGTTCCACACTTCGGCATTAAACTTATCTTGGCTATCTCCATGGAGACAAGTGGGTAACACTTGACCAGGTTACAAGTCAGATCAGTGGAGAGGTCACCCCACTATAAGAATGCATGTTATGTTAATATATTCTTTAGCAGTGGGTAATAATTGAATGAATGTAAGACAGACATGTTTAATGCCTTATTGTGGAACATTCAGGCATTATTTAGCTTATCCAATGCAAAATTCAACTGTGTAATTTCCCCTGAACACATGGTTTGATTTTAATAGCCTCAAAAATAGTCTGGTGTTTTCCCTTTGGTGGCTTTGACCTCCTTTAAAGACCTCATTATCATCATTACATTTTAAGAAGCAGTCTCATTATGTAAACATGCAACAACAATGTAGTACCATGCAACTATTTTCAATAAATTTACTTGGAAAATAAGGAAAAAAAGCCAACTAACCTTTGAAAATTACACTGTGGCGCTTGTCTCTTCACAGATCAGACCTCTGTTATACCTGCTTGTTTCCATGGAAATAGAAAAGTGTAATACTGTGGAACATTCTTGGCAAAGCATAACATTCCCATAGCTGCAAATGAGATCACATAGTCAAAATGTGTGTTTATATTAAAAATAGACGTGTTTAATGACATACTGCGGGACATTTGGGCAAAGTATTAACTCCCCCATCTTTGCCTGTAACTCTGAACACCTCTTTATGTTTTTACTTTAGTTTATACAATACAAAATGATTCAATACTCATTTTTATCATTGTTTCATGCTGAGAGAGTTTCCATGTAGTTGTATAGAGCTAAATAGGCCAGGTCTATTAAAACTAGAATTCTGATAGAAGCTGCTCTTTTTGTATAATTGTTATTTGTATTTCGCATGTGACAAAACACCCTTTGTCTGAGCCTGTCATGATAATTACTGTATCGAGTCAGCACTGAATAAACAGACAGGTGCAACAATAACTAAAGGGCATCGGTATTTATCATGAGTACTTTTTCTTTGTAGTAGCCGAGAACTTTAACTGTATGATATTTTGAGCTGATGACCAAAATAATTAACTTCTATGATAAATTATATACTCAAAACTTACTTCTAAACTGTCTCATTCTGCTTTTTATTTAAGGCAGCTACTTGATTCGAGTATGTCTTGAAATAAGATTAAAAAGATGTTCTATTGGCAAATCTTAGCTTAAGTATCTTGTTTTCTTATTTTAAGTGTTTTTCTTATTTTAAGTAAAACAAGACATTTTATTCTCGTTCCATGAAAATAACTTGATTCAAGCGTTAATCAATGTAGTATTTTTTTCAGTTTAGAATACGTTTCGCTGGGATAATCCGGCTTTAGGGTTGTTCTGTCTGTGGCATAAAGTTGTTGCAATATTACAGTTTAACGTCAATGACCGTCCGCATCGGTTTTGGAAGTATATTTTCCTTTTTTTTTTCCCCCCCATTGACTTTCTGAAAACATCCAGCTACATGCTCACTAATATCCATAACATGAAGCAAATCCTGACACGTCCAAGGATAATTTCATATCAACAAATTCACCAAAACAACTAAACTTCCTAACTTACTTTTGCAGCTGACGTTTCGCTACCAAACAGGTAATGGAGGCTGAACTACAGATGGCGTTCAAAGAGGCCTGCCAAATCTTGAGAAATTCAGGGATAAGTTATTAATATCTTAGAACATGTTGATCATAAGTAAAAAAGCACGTTTAAAACGCAAGATTTAATAACGTGCTTTAATAACTTGGCGGTTTATAAAGTTTCAGAAGCAGATTTTAAACTAAATTCTAGGTCTTGTGGTCATGAGTTACCACACAGCTGATTAGCCCGGACCAACCTTGCATTTTTCTTCATTTTTTTTCATTTTTTTTCTGAAAGTCTACTTACTTCTAGAACCGAGAGATGCGCGGTCACTGTTGAGCTCAGTAATGGGTACTTCCTCACTGTGTCACTCTTGCAGTCGCAGCAGTTAGAATACAACAGGTACAATGTTAATATCATTTATTGGATGGTAGCATGGTAGTCTATTGAAAAAGAAGAGGAACATACAGCGATATACAGTAGAAATCTAAGCCTAAATACAGTTTGTGGCAGCACAGAACATTTCACATTCCATAACCAAGGCCATACAACACCTGTCATCAACATTATTTTTTTATACTTTTTTATAACAACTTTAACGTAGGCTCACATGGTATAACGTCGTCTCTAAAATGACCAAGTTTCAGCTCCCATAGTAAATGAGTTTGCAAATAGTATTATATCATTATTTTTATTTTTTCTTCTCAAAAATGTCCCCGAAAGTTAAGAACGGTAGTTGCATGCATGATAAACAAGTATCTAGAGGTTTCAATGTTACTTTTCCAACTGCACGATGTGGTTTTGCTGTTAAAATTACAGTTATCATCATTTGTGCCTCTTCAAATCGCAACACAACGCAACTTTAAGCCACCCCCTTTTGTGTGTGAACCAGTGAGCTGTGAAAGAAGTTGCCGGCTGCGTAATTTTAAATATGTCTATTTCTTATTTACATTACATTGGACGGGTAAACATACAGGCAGCCTCGAACGTCTTCACACCAGCTGATTCGCGGTCAGAAAATGCATGAAACATCGTTGTGCTTAAGACCGTAATTATGATATCACTGTTATTTCAAATCCCATTCAATAGCTGCATACGTATAGCCATACACATACACTGAACCCCGTAGCCTGTGTATAAACTTGGACCACAACATTTCTACGCAATTTCATATTATTTTTAATCAAATATACATTAAAATATGGTGACTGAAGGCTTCCAAATAGAGAATATGTATGAATGAAGTTTGTTATTGATGAAAAACAGAAATTGTTGTATTCTTTTTTGACATATTGTGCTTGTGTCTGCTGTGTCGTTATAATCTACAACACCCGTAGATCTTTATGTTATAATTTGGACATTTTAAATCGCAATATTCATCTAAAATGACTTAATAAAAGGAAAAAAGTCAGATGATTCCCACGTTAGAAAACGGCAGTGGCCAATGGGAGCTGACGTCGCAGTAAGAGCCATGAAGTTGTGGGCACGTCCTGTGGATAGCTGCAGATTATACAAGCATGCAGCAGATAAAAAAGATAAAAAAGTAGATATCATATCACCAATTATGAAAATAAAATTGGAGAATGAAGTAAGTACAGAGCAGTGGGCATGTGCTGTTGGCGAAGAAGAATTGATCTGCAAAATGGCGTCTTGAAAATAAGTGATTAAAGATTACTCAAACATGCACGAATCACTCCAAATACAACTTTGGGTGAGAAGAAACAACTATAACATGATTAAAAAGCTCTGAAAAGTCCATTTTGCTTATTAGGTCTGTTTTAATAATGCCTCTCTCTTTATTAAAATGATCAAAATACAACTACAGTTATTTATTATAGTGACTATTCAGGAAGTAACTTTGTAATTCATCAATAAGCAATAATTTGGTTATAATAAAATATATATTTACAGTATATTGTTATAATGTAATTTTGTAAGTTTTGACAAAAAATTATAGAACATATTTTTATCTTTGTGTATTCAGCTACTTTTTCATGTACTATTTTATATATTATTTGTTTTATCGTTTTACTATGTGTTTCTTGTTGTAAAGTAAAAATAATTTGCTGCAGCTTGTTACGGTTGTTTTAAATGTGTTATGTAAAGAAAATGACTTGACAATTTGCATTTTATAGCGTCATTTGTCAGTTTGTTGTTTTTGTGACTGAAAATGTTGACGGCATCGCTCGTCTGTGGCTGTACTTCCATGACTGCAGTGCTGATATTATATATAAATATTGTGGTCTTCTGTGTTTTTTATGTGTATATAAATTGTAAATATATATAAATTTGTCTGTGGCAAACCAATACACTTTAAAACAGAGTGAACACCTGTTTTGTACTGAAGATTTCATTCAGCAATTGTGATTATCTTTTTTGATATTGGGCTTATATATACTGTATATAACAGGTGTGAAACTTAACTTTTCATGTCTGAAGAAGGGCTTGACCCAAACATCACAGTCGCAACTTTTCTTGCATGTGCAGGTCTCTATCTACAAATATCATTTGTCAGTTGGTCCATTTTTATAAACAGGACATAAGGTTACGCAGCCCTACGTGGAGCAGAGTTTTGGAAGCAAATCAACATTCCAAGTACAGTACATTCAGCAAATTGTCTTTTCACATGAAATTTTGCGTTGAAATGTCACCTTTCCGAAAACAACGCCACCCACTTACCCCTTATCTTACGTTATTGTTATGCATGCAGTTTCCATGACAGCGGAAGAGATGCTTAAGTTGTCAGATGCGTTTGACTGTGAGAAGTGGTAGGATGGGACAGTCAAAAAAATGAGCTAGTTTTAGACCATAGAGTTACTACTATAAGTTGACGCTTGTCCATTGTATTGTAGCACGAGCAGCACGGAAACAGAAAAAAATCCAGGTTTTTCAGTGGAACCAGTGCGCCCCCTCTCTCACACACATGCACATGCACACTTCCTCGAAAACAACATGACTTCCCCCCTTGTCCACGCCACCGTCGTTGCCGCTAGCAACGGGTGAGTTACATTCCAATACAGAAGATGGAGAAGAAGAAGAAGATGACCATGGCTCGTTATCCTCTCTCCCTGAACAATGGGTGGGTACATTCAATGCTTTATGTGCTTTATTGGTGGTCAGTTAAAGGTGTACTGTGTAACTTTTTGGTTGGGGGTCCGTCACCTGCTTGTTTCTATGGATACGTCTTTGCTTTGCCTGGAATGTTCCACAGTATGACATTAAACAGCTCTACCTTACATTTATTCAATTACAGGTGGTTTTATAACTCAAAAATACCAAGAAAATAAGGCATTCTGATTGTGAGAGGGGGTGTCTCTCCACAGATCTGACCTGTACTTTGGTCTGGTTTGGTCTCCATGAAGATAGAAGGGATTAATGGCATACTGTGAACCATTCTAGACAAAGCAATAATATCTCCATGGAGAAAAGTATTCCACGGACCCTCCACTGGAAAAGTTACACAATGCATCTTTAAGGCTCATTTAAGCTCCACTTTTGTACGTAAAAACATCTGTGCGTTCCAAGCGTAGTTACGTTACTGCGTTTATACTTCCAAATGTTTGTGACGTCAAGCCTGCATTCTCTTAACAACCACCAGAGGGCGCTAGAGGTCAGTTTGAGAATTGACCAAAACCGACGCCATAGACCAACAAATAAATAAACATGGAATCGCCCACGGCAGTTTTTAGATTACATCTGTTGGAAAAGAGCGAGGAAAAATCAAGTGAGAATAGCATTTACTTGTTTTGCAGCTGGTTTTAGTCACTTTTTAAAAAGTTTAGCCTCCACTGTCGAGCTGTGTTCACTACTGCCCCAAGTGGCCAGCTCAGGTACAGCTCCGTTGCTTAGATTCCACATGTTCAGACAGAACTACGCAGAGGACAGACAGAAGTCTCTGCGTATCTGTACGGGTCTAGAATGTAGAGCATAAACAAGCCTTTAACATGAGATACATTTGCAGCACCAGCCAGAATCTGGTGCTTGCAAATACACAATGACCTTTCAGTGCCTATTGGGTGCTTTCCGAAAATCCATCTCTACAATAGTCCATTTCACCTTTTTTGTTGTTTTTTGCACTAAATCTCCTGACAGTTTTTGCCAGTCTGACAATCACAAATGCTCAACATCGTTTTGGGTCACTCATCATATATTTAGATATATACATGTACGTATATACACACTTATGTGCTTATGTACAGTTTCATTCCTCAAGTTCACTCAGCGTCAGCTTCTCCAGCCAAAACAAATCAACAAAACAGAGACATTTCAGGGAAGAAATGAATACCTGAAGACGAGAGTACAAAAATATTCCAATATTTTCGGTTGAGAAACTGTCGCCCAAAAGGCCCTTGGCAGTTGCTGGGAAATTGTAAATGTGTTTTAGCAGAGGTCTAATAAATCTCACTTACTCTGATTCTGAAACTCTGTGGAAAGTGTAAAATGGCAGTTTTCTCAACTTTTGTGCTTTAAAAAATGTAAATCTTTGTGCCCCAAACTGTAAACTTAAACACCTGAGTCACCATGGTAAGTATTGAATTTGTGCCCAGATTTTCTGCATATTAAGTTTGTGTCATCCAAACAGGAAATCATTAGTCATAGATTTGTCACATGTGCACAGAGTGTGCGTCTTAAACAAAGGCAGGAGGAGTCGGCTCTACAGACAGTTGATCATTGCATGCAATACTTATGCATAGGGTTCCACTCAAACTAGTTTGATGGGTTTAAACTGCTTGCACTTCTCTGACCACCTGTAGAATATAAAGACTAATCTCTCTGATTAGAAAAACTCAATCCTCTTTTTTGCTCATACAGCGATATTACTCATTGCTGGCTTCATGTCTATTTACACAATAGAGGGAGGGGGAGACGATGGCCACAAGTCCTGATCACAGTACATATGTCAGAAACCAAAAGAGGAGGGGTTTGAAGACTCGATATAAAAACGAGTGGAGAACTTGGTCCGGACGCAGCCTCAGTGTTTGTGCTGTAGATGCAGTCTCTTCATCTCGTAGAAAAGCAAAGGATCAGGACAGAGTCACTCAGACGTAGTAGAGCCAGTAGACCAGGTTGAAGAACGAGAACACGGAGGGGAAGATGATGCGTGACCAGCGGTCGATGGCGTTCACGTCTGTTAGGTCGGGGATTTTGATTTTGAGCTGAGACGAGCGTCTGCGCAGTCGGCTGCGTTTCTGGGCGCTGCGGTCCAGAGAGTGGCGGCTGGCGGAGCGCGGCCCGATGCCTCCGCCCTGTTTACGGTACTGGATGTGCTGAGAGGCGGAGCTGTCCAGCTGCACCATGGACTGGGAGTTCCTGATATCCGCCACACTGGTGGTGATCTCGCCCCCGCCCACCTCGTTGTGGATCTCCAGAGTGGTGAGCAGGATGTTAGTGTGGCCGTGCGCAGGATCCGCCTGGAGACAACCACAAAACCATTATCACAGTGACAATACAGGGACACACTACTGATACTTTGCAGCTGATGCCATCAACATTCCCTGGGGGTGTGATGCTAACTGTAGGCACTGCTCTGTTAAAAGCTTTGTTACTCAAGTTAGACTTAATCTGAGCTTTGTTTTAACACAATCTGACGAGAAAGAGCTGGCTTGGATGGAACTTCAACAGGTGAGATGATTTGTGCTGTTAAACAAGTCTCTTACACATAAAAGTATAGTCATAAGCTAGCTAGCTAGCATTAGCCAACAGTTTTTCAGTTAGTCACTCTCACCTTTTTGTTGAAAATCAAACTCCTAAACAGGACCATGAACGGTCACACTGACCACAGGCTCCTGGAAATGTGCTGTTTAAATCCATTTTGTATTTTTCTCTTGAATTTTCAAACAACTGTTTCTACTTTTTTGCCTGTGTTTGCTAATGTATGCATTGTGTCACCATGGTAACTCCTGAACATTCCACCAATAGACATACATGTAGAACACCCCCAGCACGATGTCACTGCAAAGCATCAACACATGTGAGGAACACTCCAGTGCAGTGAGATGGTGACGCATCATGCTAGCGCCATGGAAACAGGCGAAACCGCACTAAAGTCTAGTCTAAACTAACCACGCATTTGTCCGAGAGTGACAGATGCCTCGGTGCAGACTTGGGGCAGACTTGGGGGTATTGGGGTCGCTGCGGTGATGTGTGGGGCGGGTCCAGACCGGAGCTTTTAGTGGTTTATCTTTACACACGTCACTGAGATGGATGGCGAGCGCTCTGAGGCACCTTAAAGTGACTTCAGATGGAGCTGCTAAAAGGTCAGAACAAGACTGCAGGTCCACACCCTCATCTGTCACTGACCATTTATGGGCCAGTCTATGGGCCAATATGAGACTGGATAAAAAGATCATATTCTGGAGTTTCAGCTTCCTGTTATAGCTGACATTTTGAGGACTTTTCACAATTCAAAAGACATCATATTTTGTTTTAATGATCAATTACTATGTCAACTGTCAACTGCTAATTTGCTATGGTAATGGTCCTCATCTTTCTCCATTCTGAAACCGATGATCTGAGCCTGTAAATCGATGGGTTTCAGAATGATTAAAGCGTAAAACCAACCATTTCAGAATGATTAAAGCAAAAATGTCCTCAACATGTCTCCGATAACAGGAAGCTTAAACCCATGATTAGGTCTGTATTTAAAGGAGTACTGTGCAACTTTTCTTATGGTGGGTAAATGTTATACAGTGTGGCATTAAAAAACAAATTATGGGTCAGATCTGTGGATAGGCAACCCTGTCCATAACAGGAATGCATGTTTTTCGGTGTATTTTCATTAAAAAAACACCTGTAACCTTGTCCAAACAAGATAAGTTTAAATTTTGACAATTTTTAGTTTTACACCAATCAAGAAGCAATTTGTGAAGAGAAGTTGAAATATATGTCAAAAATTACAGGAAGCAGAGAGTCAGAACAATAATATCTCCATGCATAAGAAAAGTTACATAATGCACCTTTAAGCGTGTTCTAGACTCAGTACAATAAAAACCCTCTTTCTCTGGGTTGTGCTGGTCTCAGGAGCTGCTGTGTCCTCGTCTCTGTTCAGATGACTGCAGCAGGACTGTATAATATTTGTGTTTTTATTCATAGGACCAGTGAGACGGACTGTTGCTTCTGTATTTTCTGTACTGCAGCAGAACAACAGAATAACAACTGCACTGACATGAATATTTAAGAAAAAGTCTACATAAACTGGGCTGATTCAATACATAATTTAGCCACTAGTTCTGAGACTTTGTGGTTTTGTTTAAAGGTGCACTATATAACTTTTCGGCAAGAGGTCCGTCACCTTCTTGTTTTTACGGAGACGTCATTCCTCTGCTTCGAATGTTCCAAAGTGTGACATTAAACAGCTCAATCTTACATGTATTCAATTACAGGTGGTTTAATAGCTCAAAAATATCTACAAAAACAGGCAATCTGACTGTGAGTGAGGTTGCCTCTTCACAAATCAAAAAGGCAGATTCCTAGTACTTTTTCCCAGTACTGTCATAGTTTTGAGAGCTTTTGCCATTCCACCTTTTTTTTTCACTAACCAATAAGCAAGAGATATCTTTAGTCGACCAAGAATTTATTTAGTCGACTACAGCCCTCTAAGACTGATAATAGAAGAGAGATCCGAGGTTTTACACCACAATACTGCACATGAGGCTTTGGAAAAACAAAGAACACCACTAATGCAATGGGAGAAACCCATACTGCAGCAGCTACCCACATGATGCTATGCTAATTGGCCCAACAACATGCAAGGCTCCATGGGAAATGCGGTTTCCGTCGTGATGGTTTCAATGAGGAGCAATTGAAAAAATATAGAGTACAGTACATGCATTGAGAATGAGATCTGAAATAGAAAACAAAAAGAAAAGAGAAAGAGAAAGCTCCGTGTGTAACACTTTGTAATGAAGATCAGAAATACAATATAAGCTGATCCGCACAATGTCGAAAATGGAATTTCGGCGCTAGTCATGGCGATGTCTTATGGGATGTTTATCTATCTGGCGTTCCGTAGATAGATAGAGGATGGGAGGAGAGACGTGCCAAAAAGAACGAAAATTATCCATGTTTGTTTGGGGTTTTTTTTGGATGGCAATGACGGCGACGGAGGAGAAGAGTGTGGAATTTCGTGGGATTTCTCACCGATCGCGAGTGGCGAAGACCTTTAATCTGATTGGAGCGTTTAAGGGAAGCGGTCCTACTACCTGCCTCCTGAAGGGATGAGAATGTTCAGTTGTATTTGGCAAACAAAAATCTTCAACAGCAAAAACAGAAAGGTGCTAAGAACAGCTCTGGTTTTCTTTAATCAAATGCTATCTATAACTCCTGCTGTCTTCATGGCTATAATTGTTACCGTGGTGATGTGAGGAAAAATAGTTTGGTCAATTATGTATTAATTTGTAGAGCTAAGAAAGCACATAACAACAATGTGTAACAATACTCATCAACCATAACA
Source organism: Taenioides sp. WSHXM2023 (assembly GCA_029959045.1). NCBI lineage: Eukaryota > Metazoa > Chordata > Actinopteri > Gobiiformes > Gobiidae > Taenioides > Taenioides sp. WSHXM2023. The sequence continues at coordinate 13,140,495 of CM057107.1, read as the reverse complement.
TTATGACCACCAATATGTTATCTTATTCCATATATTGGCAAGCCAATATTTTTTACTTGTTGCGTAACAATTATTGGCCGTAATTAGACTTTATTGATCCACAAGGGAAATAGTAACAAAGAGTAAACGATATAAATGGTAAAAATAAATTCTAAAGAAGTAGCACAAAAGATAGCAAGAGACTGATGTCAAATAAGGCATAATTATATAAATGTATACGTACAAGTCAAAATAAAATTGAAAAATAAGTAATAAAAATGGTGCACTGTGTAACTTTTCTGGTGGAGGGTGCATCAAATATTTTTCTCTGTCATTCCTCTGCCTGAAATCTTCCACAGTTTTACATTAAACAGCTCTACTTTACATTTATTCAATTACAGGTGGTTTTATAGTTCAAAAATACCTAGAAAAACAGGCATCCTGACTGTGAGCGGGGTCGCCTCTGCACAGATCTGACCTGTAACCTGGTCTGGTTTGGTCTCCGTGAAGACAGAAAGGTTTAATGCCATATTGTGAAACATTCCAGACAAAACAATAACATCTCCATGGAGAAAAGCGTTTGACGGACCCCCAGAAAAGTTACACAATGCACCTTTAAACCTTGTGCTTGGGCTGATATTTGGTTTGGGCTCACTAATTACTGCATAAAGCTTTATTTTAACACTTTAGTGCAATGATGACGTTCACAAAAATTAAATTACACTGTTCTATTATGGGTTAGTAGTAAAAACAGGGTTGTGACTGTCTAAATATATTTTCTACAGATTTTTTTTTCATTATTATAGTTTGATAAAAGGTAAAGGTATCCATTTATCCTAATTTAACTGAAAACCTGAAAGTGGTCATATTGTTATTGTCAATAGTATTTATGAGGTAGACTAAGTAACTCTTATAGACCTCAAAAATACAACTTACGTTAATTTTTTCCATAGACTTACAAAAAAAATGTATATTTAGTGTATGAAAGCAAAACATTAGGCTAATATGGTAGGATGACACATGATCATATAATCTACATCATATAAACTACAAACCTGACGCACGTATTCTATTTTTACCATTACAAAAGTACTTTTAACTAACTCTACGCAGTAACCCCGTACTTACCCTTGCGGCGTCATACTTGGCCCTCTCGTTGTTGGCTTTCTCCGCCCTCTCCGCCAGTTTCTTCTGCATCTGTGGCCCTCGACCGAAGAAGATGTAGTTGACGAAGGCGTACTCCAGCAGGGCCAGGAACACCATGACGAAGCAGCCCATCAGGTACATGTCTATGGCCTTCACGTACGGGATCTTGGGCAGGGTCTCGCGCAGGTGGGTGTTGATGGTCGTCATGGTGAGCACAGTTGTAATACCTGTGAAGCAAAATAGAGAAAAATAAGTTATAAAGGTAACGGAGAAGTTAAAATACAGTGTAAAATGTGTCCGATCACTCCATGTTGTTAATAATGCAAGATCATGTTAGGAAAAAATACTTCTACTAAGTTATTTCCCTGATATTTTAATGGATTTTCATTTATTTTAATTATTATTTAAAGGTACGCTGCGTAACTTTTCTGCTCGTTTCCATGCCAATGGTATTGCCTTGCCTTGAATGTCCCACAGTATGGCATTAGACTTATACTGTATATGTTGCATTTATACAGTTAACGGGCGTGACTTGTAACTTTGCCTGGAAGCGTCTTCTGCTTGTCTCCATGGAAATAGACAAGTTTAATGCCATAATGTGAACTTTCAAGAAAAAAACAATAACATCTCCATGGAGACGAGCAGGTTGAGAAGTTAAATATTGCACCGTTAAGCTAAAAAAATAAAATAAAATAAATACAGGTGAAATACAAAATTGGGACTGTTGACAGCAATTAACAATAAAAAAAAAATAAAATATCTTTTGGATGTTGAAAAGTCCTCAAAATGTCACATATTAACATCTGAAAACTATTCATACGAAAATTCTTTTATTAATTAATTATTTGTGAGTATTTCTGAGCGTTTTCTGTTTGAGAGAAGAACTCCCAAGACCCTAAATCTGCAGGGTTTGTGTTTTAAATGTGCGTGAATGAAACAAAACACAACTCCAGGTCTGTTTTCGATGAGGAAACAACATTATAACACTGATAAACTGGTCAGAAAATAGCATAATACGGGCCCTTTAAATATTGCGTGGTACGTTTATTTCACATTTGTTCAGCACTATTGTCATCAAGTACACAACTATCTTGATTATGCAGCAAAACTTTAATATACAAGTACGAAATCGTCACAGGTGAGAAGGTCATAGCAAAGTATTTTTTCCGTAGTACTAATGAAATGCACCATAGACAATAATAGCTAACCTTTAACGGGCTAATTAGCTTCTGTCTTATCTAAATGTCAACAGCGAGTCTCTAAAGTGACCAAGGTCATGTATGGACTCAATTATTTTGTGTGTTTTGGGGAGTTTGGGTTAGTAAAGAAATCCCTATAGCTAAAACTTGACATGCCAATTAGCCTTAACCATAACCTCACATGACAAATCACAACAGATTCCCCACTCTGCTGTTCCTATATTCATATACAGAGGTTTACTTAAATGCATTTTACAGTGGGTACTTTTTACTTTTACTTCACTACATTTGAGAGCAGGTGTCTGTACTTTCTACTCCACTACATTTTTGAACAGGACTGAAAGGTAAATTTATTTTTTAATACATTTGTAGTTTAAGCAAATAAACATGTACAAATTAAACGGGAAAAAATATAAATTCAGTTGTTTCTGTAGAACAAAATCTGTGCAAAATACTTTCACTTTTTACTCTTTAAGTACACTTTTAAACGGGTACTTTAAGAGTCTTTCTTTTCTCCATGTGATACTATTACTTTGACAATAACAACAACAAATTTGAGTATTTCTTCTACCACTGTATTTAGTTGAATAACTTTTAAAAGAAATTGTACTTTTCTAGCAGAGGACTTTTACTCCTACTTGAGTAATATTTTTATTGAAGTAACAGAATAAAAACAAGAGACAAAAGCTTTAGTTTTTCTCATTTTTGTGTTTATCCTTTGAAAATACCAGGTTCTGTGCATTATTTTATGCATTTTATCCTTCCAATTATATTAAACTCAAACTATAAATCAAACTCTTTAAGTTACTCTTATTTGAATAATAGTTATTTACTGAAGAAATGTGACAAATACAGACAGAATATGTAAACAGCAGGGAGAAAATAATACAATACAGCGCCAGGGGATTTAAAGAAAATGAAAAAAGAAACAACAAATATTTTTTTTACTCATACTCGAGTAATTTCTGGGATCACTTTGTTGCATTTTTACTTAAGTAATATAATTCTTTCTCTTATTTTACGTTTTTAGCAACTCTACCCGCAACAGTTCCTATATTTCCAAGCATATTCCATTTATTTTTTTTCTATAAACAAACTTTTGCAACATTTCATCACAATATTTAGTCTGCGCCCTATCCCTTTAATTAAAACCACAATTACAGCGAGCCACACGCGCATTACAAAGCTGTTGTTCAAAAATAACACTTGTTTTCATGTTGGGTGCAAAGACCTCATTTTCTCAGCTACTTTTTCCCTTCACAGACAGATTAATAATGCAGGATTACTCAAACATGTGTGAATGAAACAAAACACAACTCCAGGTACGTCTTTCACGAGGTAACAACATTATAACACGCCTTAAAGCTCAAATAGAGAGTCAATTTGGTGTAATACAGCACCTTTAAAGCTTATATATGGAACTTTCTCCCTAATTAGCTGAAAATCGTCATCACAACAGATGCCAGTATCTTGTCACTAACCCTTGGGTCAAACCGTGGACACTGTGCAGATGTCTGGTTGGTTGGGATAGAAACGGTGTTATTTTTAAATCAGAGGAGAGGGGAGCTGTTTGTTCTTTATGGGCATTTCCACAGCGAGTTAAAGAGGCCGGATTGACCCAGTGGTAGAAATAATTATGTTTGTGGTGGTGCGATCGCCTGGTGCAAAACGAGAAGAGCATCAAAGAAAGACTAATAAGAGTCTTTGGAGGAATGGGTTTTTCCACTCAAGACCAGGAAGGGGACGGCTGTATGTACTGCACGCTTCCTGTATTTAGTCCTGGTCTAGGTCTAGTTTAGTCCTGATGTAGCCCTGGTCTAGGTCTAGTTTAGTCCTGATGTAGATCTAGTTCAGTCCTGATTTAATTCTGGTCTAGATCTACTTTAGTCCTGATGTAGTCCTGGTCTAGACCTGGTTTAGTCCTGATGTAGTCCTGGTCTAGGTCTAGTTTAGTCCTAATTTAGTCCTGGTCTAGTGCTAGTTTAGTCCTGATTTATTCCTGGTCTAGGTCTAGTTTAGTCCTGATGTAGTCCTGGTCTAGACCTGGTTTAATCCTGATTTATTCCTGATCTAGACCTGGTTTAATCATGATCTAGAGCTAGTTTAGTCCTGATGTAGTCCTGGTCTAGGTCTAGTTTAGTCCTGATGTATTCCTGGTCTAGACCTGGTTTAATCCTGATTTATTCCTGATCTAGACCTGGTTTAATCATGATCTAGAGCTAGTTTAGTCCTGATGTAGTCCTGGTCTAGGTCTAGTTTAGTCCTGATGTAGTCCTGGTCTAGGTCTAGTTTAGTCCTGATGTAGTCCTGGTCTAGGTCTAGTTTAGTCCTGATGTAGTCCTGGTCTAGGTCTAGTTTAGTACTGATTGGTACTTTTTAGTTCTGATTTAGTCCTGTTCTAGATCTAGTACGGTCCTAGTCTAGACCTGGTTTTGTCCTGATTGGTACTTTTTAGTCCTGATTTAGTCCTGTCTTAGAGCTAGTTTATTCCTGATTTCATCCTGGTCTAGATCTACTTTAGACCTGATTTGGTCCTGGTCTAGTTCTAATTTAGTTCTGATTTGGTCCTAGTCTTGATCTAGTTTAGACTTGATTTAGTTCTGGTCTAGACCTGGTTTAGTCCTCGTCTAGATCTAATTTGGTCCTGATCTAGTCCTGGTCTAGATCTAGTTTAGACCTGATTTAGTTCTGGTCTAGACCTAGTTTAGTTATGGTTTAGTCCTGGTCTAGATTTAGTTTAGTCCTGATTTAGTTTGGTACTGTTTATTTCTAGTTTAGTTATGATTTAGTACAAAGTTATTTCCAATTTAGTCCTACTTTAGTCTAGATTTGAACCTGGTTTAGTCCTGATTTAGTCCTGGTATAGCCTTGATTTAGTCCTGGTCTAAACCTAGTTTATTCCTGGTTTGGTCCTGGTTTATTCCTGATGTGATCCCGGTTTAATCCTGGTTCAGCCATGGTTTAGGTATGGTTTGGTCTTGGTTTATTTCTAATTTAGTCTGGTTTAGTCATAGTTTCGTCTTAATTTAGTCCTGATTTAGTCCCGGTTGAGTCATAGTCTTGTCTCAGTTTGGTCCTGATCTGATCTTGGTTTAGTCCTGGTTTAGTGCTGATTTAGTCCTGGTTTTGTCCTGGTTTAGACCTGGTTTAGTCTTGGGTAAATTCAGTCTCAATTTGACCCTGGTTTAATCTTGATTTAGTCCTGTTTTTGTATAGGCTATTGTCTGTTTTATTCATTCACTCCATATTGACCCTAAATTTAACCTCTGGAGTCCATTATCAAAGCAGAAGGCTAACTCTAAACCCAATCTCTGTGATCCTACGCTCCCCTGTGCCCCAAACCAACATGGCGTCTCGTGTTGTAACCTGAGCGTAATCTCGTTTTACCTTCACGGACACGGGCGGTCGAGGGGTACGCCGGGGGGGTGAGGCACTTCATGCTTATCCTCATTGAAATTCAAAGGTCTGGGTCATCAGGCAGAAACAACTCATTAGAATACAAGAGCGCATGCATCTGGCCCCCAGCTCCCCGTAACCTTAACCAGGAGGCGGAGCCGGTTACCAGTGACGACCGCCACCTGGTCACACGCGCACGCTTTCTGCACGGATCACGAGAGGAGGCGGCCAAATGAGCACGTTTAGCGTTAGCATGAAGGGTGCTAAAAAGGGGTTCAGAACAGCTCCAATTTCACACTTCACAGGTGACTGAAAACACACTGGAATTATTAGGAATTAAAATTATGTACTAGTAATTTTATGCACACTTGGTTTTGACTTATTTACACATCGACTTTTACTTCAGGTTACACAATTTCACTGTTTCTCCTTATAAATCCAATCTGCACCAAATTATGACTGTGAAGTTGACAATATTTAACATTGCAAATTAAATCCGCTATGTATATCTATCTGTATTTACAACTTACAAAAACAGTGCCCGTTGTTGTGTAAAATTTAAACTGAAGTCTATTTTTATTTATCTCGCTTCTTGTTCTTGAACTGCAACACTGGAATTTCCCAGTTGTGTGACCAATAAAGCTGATCATATCTTATTTAAAATACTTTTTTCTGTTTTTCTGTTACTACTGATACACTGATACTTAGTGAACACATATTATACTTGACCTTGTTATATAGATATAATTTACGACACCACAAATACAGTATGGCGTCTTGAAAATAAGCAACTAAAGACTTCTAAAAGATGCACGAATCAAGACAGTAATTACATTAATAAAAGCTCTGAAAAGTCAATTTTGCATAATAGGTTTGCTTTAATATTGATTGGTAAGTATGCTGAATATTTATCAAACATTCAATTGAAGATAAAGACTTTTTTTTAAAAGATTTTGTTCTCATTATTTTAGTTTTACACATCTATTATACTCTATTTATAGACTAAATACTCTACAAATTATAACCAGTGTTACATATGTCATCTCTTGTCCAATAAATAAATGGGAAAAAGCAAAAATCTTCTTAAAAATCTTAATATGTTAGTTTTACATTTATTATTTTAGTTTTTCATGCATTTTTTTTAATATTTCTTTTACACATTTTTTTATTTTAATTTTAGTATTTATTTTATTATTTTCAAAACACTCAATAGTCTAAAAGTACTTTCTAGATCTACTGCAAATCAAAAAGGAAAAACTACAATCTTTAAAACTCTTTACATTTTAGTTTTACATACATCATTATTTTATTATTTTCAAAACACAAACTAGTTTTAAATCTCCTTCAAATCAAAACCAGCGTTACAATTGGCAGCCTCAGTTTGACATATGCCACCTCTCGTCCGATAAATAAATACATATTCATGCTAATCCTGACCTCCTGCTACGCCATGATCCTATATCTTATCCCATTATGGATGTATGGCAGGTAGCGCTCCGTCACTTCGCCACCTCCGCTGGAAACAAATGGGGCCTATCCGAGCGGGACGGGGCTGTGGGGCTGTGGGGGGGGCGTACCATAAACTATACGGTGGTCCGGGATGGCTAAGGTCAGTACAGCCTTTAGCGTGATTTATCGGTACATTACAAGACCACGTACACAACGCGGTGCGGCGGACTGGGGGGTACGAGGGGGTGTTCGGGCGCAGTTTCCTGTTTGGATTGCAATTGGCTGTTGTAATCTCACGGGTGTGTTTTTTTATAGGTGTTCCCACATCTGTCTCATTACTCTATGTCCTTCACTGCTCCTCAGTCATGTCTGTGGCTGGTTCGGGGCTAGATTAGACCTTGTTAAGATCTAGTTTGCCTGTTGTGACCCGGTTTTGACCCGGTTTGGCTTGTTTGACTTGGGGCAGTACGACTAGTTAAAGGGGAACTGTGTAACTTTTTCATTTCATCTTCCATTTATTCAATTACACGCGAATACCTTCAAATCATGCATTGTTATAGTGAGTGTGATCGCCTCTCCACAGATCTGACCTGTAATTTAGCCTTCTCCTTTAAATAGATTTAATGCTATACTGTGAAACATTCTCAGAAAAGCAATTAAAAAAACCCTAGAAAAGTTACAAAGTGCACCTTTAATAATGTTAATACTGGTTCACTCCCTGCACTATGATGGTAAGAGATTTTTGTCGCCACAGCTGCCCTGGGTCAGATTAATGGAAACACGGCGATCAATCTGTGCCAACGGCCTCTCTGACACGCTATATTCACACAGGTGAAATGTCTGGCTCAAGGGCACAAAAACGGCACGAACCTCCAACCGTTCAGTTAGCCGTTCTACCACCTGAGCCACATTTAATCCTTCTGTTAGTTTTAATTTTAATGACAAAGGTTGAAGGTTTGATCACCATTATGACTCAGGTTTACTGCTGTTATTCCCTTGGGCAAGACACTTAACGCACTTTGCTTTCAATGTGTTTTTGAAGTGGAAGTTGCTTTAAACTCTAGTTCTTTTATATTATAATTGTGTCCATGGAGATGTTTTTGCTTTGTCGAGAATATTCCACGGTAGACTATACTATAAGCTATGTTACAGGTCAGATCTGCGGAGAGGCAACGTATTCACACAGAAAATTATTGTGTTTTTGAGCAATAGAAACACCCGTAATGAATAAATGTTAGACAGATGTGTTTCAGACAAAGCAGTAACATCTCCAAAAGTTGCGCAATGCATCTTTAAACATTTAGTCTTTTCACGTCTGGGTCTCTTGTTTCACATTTCTTTCTTTTTCTGCTCATTCTGTTCTTCCTTTTGTACGTAGTCTTGATGAGTCTGGGTTTAGTCCTGGTTCAGGTTTTGTTTCGCTCCGTCCCTGTTCACTTCCCCATCGGCTGCTTCAATCTCCTGAGCGATCTCTCTTTCTCTCTCCTCTTTTTGTTCGCCACCGCTGTTCTTTATAGGTGTTCGGCGAGCTGTGCCATTACTCTCCGTCCTTCACGACCCCCCCTCCGTCATCCCCCCATCCTCTCCTTCTCCCGCCTCGTCGTGAACACACACTCGGACAATTTAATCAAGTCATCCTGGGCCACTCCTCCTCTTCCATCACTCCTTCGCTCCTTCCCCGGAGAGAAATATAGTTTTATGGAATCCCTCTCTCTCTCGTCGCTCTTTCTCTCCGTCTCTTTCTATTGTGTGCTTTTCTTATCTGCTAACTGACTTGCCCCCCCATACCCCCTCTCCCACACACACACACACATTTATCCTTTATCTTACCCTCCCGAAGCCCCTCGCCATCACTTACTGCCCTTCGAAGTCCCCTCCCCCGTCCAATCGCCACCTCCGCGTCCCTTACCAACGCCACCCAGCGATGAAAACCCCTCTAATGGCGAGCCGATAGCCCATTAGCGACGTTATGAAAAAACAAAAACGCGAGTCCGACTGCCATAAAGACGGTCTCTCTCTGAATGTTAACTGGGAGCGGAGAAGCGGCAGAGGCGGTAAATCACGGCAACGCTAATTGAACGGTGCTCGCAAATTGTTAGCGCGCAGGCTAGCTCTGTGTGATCGCTTTGGGTTTCTGTCACAAAGATGGATATTATTTAGTTAGGGAGACAATGGATTCACGCGTTTGATTAGCTTTACATCGTCTTCCCCCTCTCTGCACTGTAAAAGGACGGCAATAGTCATGAGCAAGAAGTACAGTAATGTCTCCGAGTCCCTGTTTCCTTCATGCAAAAGGCAGGGCGCAAATGAGTTACAGGTACCGGTGTTTTAAAAGTTCAGAATTTTGTTGTTTAGTGGTTTAGGTTGTTTAGTTGTTCTGGTTTAGTCCTGGTTTAGTCAAAAGTGAAAAAAAATGCACTGCACACTCAGATGGCCGATGTCCAAAAGCCTCCCCTATCTACAGATAACACTTCGGCAAAAAGCCCTCGCCAGATCATCTTTCCTGCCCTGGACCACAGTATTAGTCCTGGTTTAGACATGGGTTAGATCTGGTTTAGTCCTGGTTTAGACGTGATTTAGACATGGTTTAAATCTGGTTTAGTCCTGATTTAGACCTGGTTTAGTCCTGGGTTTGGCACTAGCTACTGATATTTTGCAGCTGATGTCATCGACAACCCCTGGGGGTGTGATGCTAACTGAAAGCACTACTCTGTCTGAAGCTCTGTTACCTTATCCTAACACTTTTTCAAAAGGTGTGCATTGTGTCACCACGGTAACTAATTATCTAACTAAACATTTTGCCAATAGAGATACATGTAGAACACCCCCAGCGTGATGTCCAATTGTTTGCTGTTACAATAATATTTAAGTAGTGACTAAGCCTGAACCAACAAAATGTAATAAATAATAATAATAATAAAAGTGTAGCTTTTATAAAGCGTTACCCAAATCACTACAAAGGTTTATGTAAATGAGAAAAGCTAAATGGGAGAATAGACGAGATACACGTAGATTTTGGAGGAGGTAACAACATTATAACATGGCTTAAACCTCATAAAAGATAATTTTGCATAATATAGGAACTGTAAAGGCCTGTGGTAAAAAAAAAACGAGCTGTTTGTGGTAAATTTAAATGACATAATATGAGGAAAATAATAAAAATCGTCTATAAATCAGACCAAAAATATCGTCAGAGCTCATTGGCCATGGGTTGCTCTGAATTCTAAACAATGAAAAACCCATATTGGTCGATCTCCTGAATAGACAACACAATGAGGTAAAGCAGCTGATAAAGATAGATATTTTATTGCTCTCGAAGGTAGGGCATCTGATTTACAGCCCACAGCAAATTAAATGTCAACAGCTGCAGAGGAGGAGTCAGTTTAAATTCAGACAGTAATTCACTCCCTCCACACTTGTTCAAGGTCAGTTTCTTTGGTGGTCACAGCTGCCCTGGGGCTAACTAACATAAATGACCTTTGACCTTCACCAATCACATTTAGTCACACACTATACACACTATAAAAGGTGGATAAAGTGCCTGGGCTACTACCACAGCTACCTGGGCTACAGCATGGGCTACCCCCACAGCTACCTGGGCTACAGCATGGGCTACCCCCACAGCTAACCGGGCTGCAGCATGGGCTACCACCACAGCTAACCGGGCTGCAGCATGGGCTACCACCACAGCTAACCGGGCTGCAGCATGGGCTACCACCACAACTAATCGGGCTACAGCATGGGCTACCACCACAGCTAACCGGGCTACAGCATGGGCTACCACTACAGCTACCTGGGCTACAGCATGGGCTACCACCACAGCTACCTGGGCTGCAGCATGGGCTACCACCACAGCTAACCGGGCTACAGCATGGGCTACCACCACAGCTAACCGGGCTACAGCATGGGCTACCACCACAGCTAACCGGGCTACAGCATGGGCTACCACCACAGCTACCCGGACTTCCTCCATGGCTTCCTGGGCAACTGCTGCAGCTGCCTGGGCTACAGCATGGAACATATGCACTTTAACAACATATGCACTTTTGACCCTGTGTCAATGTGATACTTGGATGCCTTATTGAATGTTTAACTGTTGTGTTTGTCTTGTCCTGTCCTAAATGTCAAGGGACTACGAATGTAAATTAGCTGTACGCTAACTTCGGTACATTTACACTTGTATTTTATTTTTTACTGGTGTTTATCAATGTACATTGTCCCTTTTTAAATAAATAAAATAAAAAGAAAAAAAAAAGAAAAGAATTTGACAGAGATTCCACCTGAAAAGTTGCACAAGGCACCTTTAAAAGCCAGAGAGTAAATCCGGTCTAGTATTATGACAAAACTACTACTACTACTTGAGTATTTTACACTAGCTCCTTCATAGCACTTCGCACAGTACTTCCTCCCAAACATCCTCCGCTCAGTTTTTCCGCAGTATGTGAGAATTATAGCTGGAGGTGCCATTTCCTCCTCCTTAGCTTCAAGCCATCCGGACTTCCTTTTATTACAAGTTTTCAGGAGATCCAAAAACAAGAAGAAGAAGAAGAAGCGAGCAGGTTGCCAGGAAAGAGGTCGGAGAAATCAATCCACCCGGACATGGGGCAAAACAATTCAATTCTTTTGAGGCCAATCGGATTTTCGTGAAGAGTTGTGAAGTTACAAATGACCAGGCGTGTATCTGTAATCCGATTGGCGCGTACTTCCCACACTTATTTAAATCGAATTACAAGAACTGACAAGGTGTGGCTGTTAGCTACCAATGCACTTTTGATGCTATTCTAGACAGATCACGTTCCCCAGGACAGAAACTACTAAAGATGAAACAATAACCCGAAATATCGTGAAATCTTATCGCCAAAAGTCTCACAGTAACATCGAAGGCCATCGCAATATATCGAATTACAAGTCTCTTTGATTAAATTAATAGTTACGGTGGTTCTAATGTCTTTCTTTGTGAGTTTAATGTCTTTCTTATTCTGTAAAACTCTTTGAATTACTTTGTGTTTGAATTGTGCTATACAAATAAACTTGCCTTGCCTTCCCATGATGCAACAGTAGCTAAAAAAACAGAGGGAACTACATAGACCATGATCCTTTGGTGTCAGTGCAGACGACATGAAGAAATAACTGTTATGAAGCACTTTTAAATCTTAATTTGTCGTTTTATAACAGTGCCAAAGGGTCTGCTATAAAGGAAAAAGTAGCACATTCACAATTTTCACTAAATATATAAAACATAAATACAATTCTCCAGGCTGTGCTCCACTGTGTTTTTAAACTAGAATCACTAAAATCATTTGGAAAATTTCAGCCCTGGAATGGCCAATCTCTACTGAACAAAAAGTAAAATGTAATAAAAAAAACTACCACATTATGACATCATGAGGTGGAACAGAGCATTTTGAGCTTTGGAGATGTAGACAGACCGATAATAAAGGGTAAATGAAACAAAACACAACTCCAGGTATGTTTTTGAGGAGGTGACAACATTATAACTTGGTTTAAAGCTCGCAATAGTCAATTTTGTGTAATATACAGTAGGAGCTTTAAAACATAAACCACAAATCCAATCGCGATCAGATATTTTCCCCAAATCGTTCAGCCCTACTTCAGTTCAAAACATGTCTTATCTTGCAGTTGTAATTAACAGCCCAAAACCAATAAACAATGAATGTTCTCGAGCCATCTGCGTGTGTCTTCTGATAACAGACAGTGAGAGATGGACCGGGAGTCACAGTGATACATCAAAGTATGTTTTCAAAAGCATTATGCTATGTTAAGATCATTACTCTTCCATTATACATCCATAAAGAAGATTTAAAGTGCGAGCCGGCGATCAATCGAGCTGGAGCTACATTCGGTTAGCGCGCCGCGAGCCTCGAGTTCACCTTTGACCTCCCGCCCCCTCCTCCCTCTCTTCTGAACAAACTAAACATAGCTCATTAGAAACAGATAGTAAATTACATAAAGAGTTTGCATTTTGTCGCGTTTACGAATTACATTATAACGTCATTTATTTATAGATCTTAAAGGGCCCATATCGCGCTATTTTCTGATCTATGTTATAATGTCGTCATCACAAACAGACCTGGAGTTGTGTTTTGTTTCATTCACACATGTTTAACGCACAAATCCTGCATATTTAGGCTGAGTTCGTCTTCCATTCAAACAGAAAACGCTCTTGTGATGTCATGTGTTAACACAGGAAGTGCTCCACTGTGTTTTTAAACTCCGTACACCTTCACTAGAATCATCTGGATGATTTCAGCCCTGGAATTGCCAATTTCTGATTGTACTGATTAACTTGAAAATGTGCGAATGAAACAAAACCAAAGTATGTTTTTGATGAGGTAACAACATTATAACATGACTTAAAGCACACAAGAGTCAGTTTTGTGTAATATAGGACCTTGAAGAGTAACCAAGAGACCATTTTATTTTTAGTACGGCTTCCAAGAATAGTCTTCTTCTCTCTGCATTGTTAGTCATTCATTGTTTGCTGACATAAAAACAATAATTATACATGTGGATTTGCTGCGGTGTGGTTTGCCAAAGCTACTGTGTCCTTCTGTTTAATGATTTTGTTCTATTAGATTTAGTTCATTCATTTTTCTCCCTATTCCTGTGTTGACTCTTTGCAGCTGATGTCGTCAACATTCTCTGGGGTGTGATGCTAACTGTAAGCACTGCTCTGTCTGTGGCTTTATTAGACTTTAATCTGTGCTTTAATCTAGCTATCATTAACTATATAAACATACTTTTTCCATTCAAAATTTGCCAAGTTTTCTAACAAATCAGTGCAGAAAATATAGGTAATGCAAACTTTACATAGCAGGTATATCAAATCACTATCACTATTACACTACTGTAAAATATAAAACTGCCAAATTAAATAGCTTTTTTGACAAAAGTTGGTCTAGATTCTTTTATAAATTCACCATAATAGTCAAATCCTGCGATCATATCAATACTGCACAGCAAATCTGATCAAAAACGCAATTTGAGTTTGAGCAGTTATGAAATCGAAATTGAAAATTGTAATCAGCAAAAAATAAAACATCCTGTCTTTTTAGAGAAAGAAGAGAAAGTACCTGTAGTTTAGATGAAATGCATGGGATTCTTGTGTGGACCCTTTCAAAATTGTAAAAAATATTCTAAATTCCAGAGTGGAGGCAGCTGGACGCGAAAGCGAAGAGGAACATAATGTGATTTCTATGGGGAAACTGTGATTAATTACAGAATATCTCAAAATATGAAAAATCCAGGAAATCTGGCAAATGAAAACCACTCAGATACATGTGAGCGAGATCAGAGCCCGGTTTAAAAACATTTACAATTGTGTTTAATGTTATTTGTTAATTTAACAAGCGATTGTGATAAGTATATTGCACATTTCACCATAAATTATACTTTTTGTGAAGCTTAAATGCAATTTTGAGGTTAGAAAACTGTATTTTTTCATCCTTCTAAACAGAGAAGTTTAGTTTTGTAAAACCATTAGCATTTATATGTGTTAAAATCAGTTAAGCATTGAAAATAAGTTATATCAGCTTCACTTTGCCTCCAGTCGCCTCCTTTCCAGAATTTTGAGCATTCTGGTTCATATTTCAGTCTTCTCTCAACAGATAATGCTCCTAAGATTTGTTTACAATGAGCACTCTGAACTGCATCCTACATTTTAAACTACATCTATCTGCAATCCTAACACTACACAGCATTTACATTTTTCATCTTTTAATCGTGCGATTCTGCTCAAAGTTCACATGTCAAACACATTAGCGGCCATTAACACTCAGAGAAGACTGAAATATAAACTCCTAGACTAACACAGTTCATTTCCGAAGCTGTTTGCTGAGCTCTTCCCTACGACGTTAGCAGGATATTCTGTTGTTTTTGCAGACAGAGATTCTGTTTACATAATTTGACGCTGTGTCCACTGGCCCATTTTAAATCACACGATTGGACACCACAGTATTAGACTCGTAATTACTCGATCCACCTCCTGTTGTGTTTACCTCTGCTCTGAGACCCCCGCTGTCGTCTCGCCCCAAACAAATGCACATCATCATAACAGTTATTCCAGGTTATTTATACGTCTGTAGACCAGGCCCAGACCCAGCAAAGACCGGCTTTAGTCCGGGTTATGATACGGATGATCGGTTTGTCTCAAAGTATCTTACTGAAAAACTGTTGGCTAATCCTAACTAGTTTGTGACTGTACTTTTATTTGACTTGTTTAACAGTAAAAATCAGGTAGTTCCAGGTAAATCAGCTCTTTCTGGTCAGACTGCGTAAAAACAAAACTCAGATTAAAGTCTAACAGAGCTTTAGACAGAGCAGTGCCTACAGTTAGCATCATCAACTGCAAAGTATGAAGTATATTGACCTGTCTATAAATAAATAAATACATAAATCAATAAAAACTTTAACTTCTTTCACTAATAGAGAAATAAACAGTACATAGATTTTTGAGATGTATAACATAGAAATACTAAATATCTATATATTTATGATTATATCTACGACTATTTATAGATGACTAAAAGAACATGCAAAATCAAGTTAAAGTTGGATTATCAGCTAAAATTGTGAGTCAGTGAGTGGGTAGAACACATTAGCAACTGCAACTGATTTAATTTATTGTAAAAAAAAAAAAAAAAAAAGTGGATTAAATTAGGGTAAATTTAAAGTATATTTTAAGTCTGGAAATTTCAACTAACAACTAATTTTCTAACTTTTACAAAATAAGACAGCAATAGGAAATGACTCTTATATGGTTAAAAATGTGGTTAAAATACATTGTAATAGCATATAGAGTGTATGCAGTTGACGTCACAGGTTTCCCCTGATCCACTTCCGGCGGTCCAGATCTCTGTAGGCCGCCATAGTAAACACACTGTCCAATTCTAAATTACGCGTCAAAAAGTCACAAAATGCCCGAGAAATGTTGTGCCTATCAGTGTGCTCAGACAAAAGACAAAGATAAAAACATTCAGCTGTACAGGATTCCTGCTGAGTCTGATCCTGACCGCAGAAGTAGGTGGATTGCTGCGATTAGTCGAGCCCATCATAAAACTGCTGACAAGCCCTGGGAACCAACCAAACACTCCAGGCTTTGTAGCAGACACTTCATATCAGGTGTGGTTTGATTTGATCTTTACAGTTTTACTAGTAGGTCAATCACATTGAGTGGTTTCACATTTGGAAGCAAGAAGACTTAATTACTATTAATACAGTGTAACTATCAGATGTTGCAGTGTTTTTGTATGTTTTTGCACATAGCTATCACTTTATTGGTCTTTATTCACAAAGTTTTAACATATCATTACCTCCGCCAAGGAGGTTATGTTTTCGCCTGAGTCTGTCTGTTTGTTTGCTTGTTTGTTTGTTAGTTAGCAAGATAACTCAAAAAAGTTATGGACGGATCTTGATGAAATTTTCAGGAAATGTTCCTAATGGTAAATCCAACAGATGATAAAATTTTGGTGATGATCCAGATGAAATCCTGGATTCTGGATCACTTTGAAAATTTCGTTAGCATTGCGTTAAATGGGGCTTGGCGGAGGTCTGCGCTCTCTGAGTGCTTTTCTAGTGTATGTTTGTATTATTATATATTTATTTATTATTCATTTAATGGTTAATGGCCGCTGTTAGGGCTGTAAAAAGGACCTGGGGCTCACTGTAGGGGTCCGATATGTTCAGATTAGCAAGCTTGTCCTCATATCTTTTCTTTGATTACTATCTAGGTGATTAGTGAAGTCAGTATGAGTAAAAGACGGCTTTTTGTTGTCACTAGAGCACTGGCGGTCAGTCATGATTAGACCGTCAATATGGCGGATTGACAACTTCCTGTCACGTGACTGCATACACTCTATAGCATCAGGAGCTATTTTAAAATGCCTGGCAATAGGAAACTACAATTTATAAAAAAGACTACAAATCCCATCTATATGTCTATCTAGCTAACTGCTAACAGCTAATTCTTTGTTTCCATGGTGCTGGTAAATCTCTCTCTCTTCTATTTCCAGTGAAGGAGCTGCATAAATAAACGAGGCTAACGCTAGGAGCTGTCCGTGGTCCTGAATCATAACCACAGATGATACAAACATGGGGCTGAGGGGATGAGGAAGCAAAATTATTCCTCCTTTGAACGCATTTCGGAATATTTACTGGAAAACACCTGTCAGTCTTTCTCATTCTCTTTCTCTCTCTGTGTGTCAGTCTCTTTCTCACTCACTCTCTTTCTCCCTCTCTCTTTCTCTCTGTCAGTATCTTTCTCATTCACTCTCTCTCTCTTCCCCTCTGTCAGTCTTTTTTGCTCTCTCTCTTTCTCACTCACCCTATCAGTTTCTGTCTCTCTCCCTCTGTCTGTCAGTCTCTTTCTCTCATCTCTCTCTTTCAGTCTCTCTCCCTCTCTCGCTTTCAGTCTCTTTCTCTCTGTCAGTCTCTCTCTCTCTCTGTTAGTCTCTTTCTGTCAGTCTCTCTCCCCCTCTCTTTGTCAGTCTCTTTCTCTCTCTCTCTCTGTCAGTCTCTTTCTCTCCCTCTCTCTCTCTGTCAGTCTCTTTCTCTCGCTCTCTGTCATTCTCTTTCTCTCCCTGTCTCTCTGTCAGTCTCTTTCTCTCTCTGTTAGTCTCTTTCTCTCTCTGTCAGTCTCTTTCTCTCTCTGTCAGTCTCTCTCCCTCTCTCTGTCAGTCTCTCTTTCTCTCTCTCTCTGTCAGTCTCTCTTTCTCCCTCTCTCTGTCAGTCTCTCTTTCTCTCCCCCTCTCTCTGTCAGTCTCTTTCTCTCTCTCTCTGTCAGTCTCTCTCTGTCAGTCTCTCTTTCTCCCCCTCTCTCTGTCAGTCTCTTTCTCTCTCTCTCTGTCAGTCTCTCTCTGTCAGTCTCTCTTTCTCTCTCTCTCTCTGTCAGTCTCTCTTTCTCTCTCTCTCTGTCAGTCTCTCTTTCTCCCTCTCTCTGTCAGTCTCTCTTTCTCTCTCTCTCCCTGTCTCTCTTCCCAGTGGTCCTGAAAATAACCACAGATAATACAAACATGGGGCTGTGGTAAAATTATTCCTCCCTTGAACGCATTTCGGAATATTTACTGGAAAACACCTGTGAAATGAGCCCCTGAATCACAGATAAGCCGACTGTTATCGCCTGGGGAGGACCCACTGCATATTGTTGTCTCTGCTGTAAATTGTATTTAAATAAGATCAGCCTGGTCATATGAAAGATCATTTGAAATTAGTTTCACATTCGTCTTACGAGAGCCAAGCCTGGAGGAGAGGGGAGGAAATCTCTCTTTAAAGGTCCTGTTACCTGAAATGGACTCCTGTGAGCTTTAAGTCGTGTTATAATGTGGTTATCTCATCAAAAACATACCAGGAGTTGTGTTTTGTTTGAGTAATCCTTTATTATCAGTTTGTCTACATTACCAAAGCTCAAAACGCTCTGTTCCACCTTGTGATGTCATGAAGTGGTAGTTTTCAAGTTGATAGCTACCTTTTACCTCTTGTTCATTGAAGTTTGCAAATTCCAGGGCTGAAATTATCCAAATGACTCAAGTGAAGGTGTATGGAGTTTAAAAACACAGTGGAGCACTTCCTGTATTACCACATGACATCACAAGGTGGAATAGAGTGTTTTCTGTTTGAGAGAAGAACTCAGCCTAAATATGCAGAGTTTGTGTGTTCAACATGTGTGAACGAAACAAAACTCCAAGTATGTTTGTAATGAGGAAACAAGATCAGAAAATAATTTAATATGGGCCCTTTAAATAACAGAATCCTGTTCAAAATTTATATTTTAAACACAGAGAAAATTGGTCTAAAAAACACAAACAGACAAAAGAAGAATCATGTTTGTACAGATCTAAACTACAGCTACAGGGTTCGCAGTTTTTATGCAGAATAAGACAAGATATTTTACTGTTTGTGGAGGAAAACTGCAGAAAACGTCCAAAACTGCAACCTTTGTGATTTGCTAAGTGTGCCTATAGTGATTTTGATTAAATTTTGATTAATCTTGCAGTCCTAATTGACAATACGATGTACAGACCATCTCCAAAAATTTGAATATCATCTGTATAATAGCCTATATAATATATGGATTTAACTTTCTGATATGAGAGACAAAAATGACAGAACTTTTTCATGATATTCAGATTTTTGCAGATGGTTTTAGATGTACTCCATGCAAAACAAAACAAAAAAGCAGTCTAATTCGTGACTGGCTCAGAAATATACGAATGATGGACCAAGCTGACCTTAAGTAAACTTCAAATTAAATCTCTAAAAAATGGCGATAAAAATTCAACTTCTGCGTACGAACCAATCAAAAATCCACTTTAAATTCATGGCCTTTTTTGTGAGACCACAGTCGATATCGAAGCCATATTTTCTTACTTTACTCCTCCTCTTACCTCTGCTCCATCTTCTACTCCGAGAGGTGCGGTCCGTCATTTTCAAGTACCTGCCTTTCTTTTACTCCGGAGCTCGAGGAGACAAGGCAATAGTGGTTCCCTGTGACCTTTGACCCCATCTGGTGAAGCCGTATACCTGGCCGCCACTTTGCTTTACGACCACTCTCTTTCTCGCTCTCTTTCCCTGTCAGGCTCCATCGCTCTCGCTCGTTGTCAGTATCTTTCTCTCGCTCTCATTCTCGCCGTCTCTGTCACTCTTTCTCTCTCTCTGTCAGTCTCTTTCCATCTCTTTCTATCAGTTTCTTTCTCACTCTCTCTCTCTCGGTCCCTTTCTCACTCACTCTCTCTTTCTCACTCTCTCTTTCTCTCTCTGTCAGTTTATTTCTCACTCTCTCTGCCACTCTCTGTCTGTCAGTCTCTCTGCCTGTAAGTCTCTCTGTCAGTCTCTTTCTCACCCTCTTTCTCTCTCTCTGTTAGTCTCTTTGGCTCTCTCTGTCAGTCTCTTTCTCACTCTCTCTCTCTCTGCCAGTCTCTCTTTCTCTCTGTCAGTCTCTTTCTCTCTCTTTCTCTCCGTCAGTCTTTTTCTCTCCCTCTCTCTGTCAGTCTCTCTCTCACTCTTTCTCTGTCAGTCTTTTTCTCTCTCCCGTTCTCTCTCTGTCAGTCTCTTTCTCTCTCCCTCTCTCTGTCAGTCTCTCTCTCTCTCTTTCTCTCCGTCAGTCTTTTTCTCTCTCCCTCTCTCTGTCAGCCTCTCTCTCACTCTCTGTTAGTCTTTTTCTCTCTCCCTCTCTCTCTCTGTCAGTCTCTTTCCCTCTCTCTCTTTCTCTTCGTTTTATAAATAATGTAAATAGCACAAAGTGTGGATGAACTTTAATCCAAATGTTTCTGACGGACACAATAAAGGTCTGTTAAAAATCTCTCCTCTCTCTTTCTCCTACTCTCTCTCTCTCTCTCCCTCCTTTATAATAATAATGGATCAGTTTTATAAAGCGTTTTTAGGACACTCAAAAACACTTTTAGCTTTATTCATTCACTGGAGGTAAACTGCTATTGTAGCCACAGATGCCCTGCGGCCTGACTTTCTCACTCCCTCATTCCTTCTCTCCTTTTCTCTCCACTCTTTCTCTCGCTTTTGGTCTTACCGAGGGCGACTCTGGCTGCTGAAGCGTCGTAGTTGATCCAGAAGGAGACCCAGGAGAGGATGGTGATCAGGATGGAGGGCATGTAGGTCTGAAGGATGAAGTAACCGATGTTTCTCTTCAGTTTAAAGCTCAGAGAGAGACGAGGATAGGCACCTGAGCGAAAACAAAAATAAAAAAAGAAATTTGTTAAAGAATTAAAGGGCTAAAAATCAATCAATACATCGATCAATATACGTTTATGGATGTTAAAGGCCCCATGTTATGCTATTTCCTGACCTTTAAAGAGGAAAAAGAGTTAATTTTGAGTCATTTTAAAGAATGTTGTCTTCAAAATATGAGCAAATATACAGTCCCTTTTCTGTGTGCACAACAATATTCTATCCCTCCAGACTTTTACCCCTGGTGGCCATGTTTAGTACTGCATCATGTTACTACAAAAACAACCCCACATTTGCACATATGTGGGTTTGAGCGTCACATGTTCTATTTTTAGTCCGACTCGAGTCCATTGTCCTAAATATAGTCCATGAAAATGTACACATGATCTGGCCCGTGATCAGAGGTGCATCGTGGATCATGCAGGGACACCTTCTGTTTTTGTTTCAGTTTCCATGACGATGTAGCAGCATGGGCCGGACTTATCTCCATGGTAACAGGCATCCCTTTTTGAGCACCTTCAAAAACACGCCAAACACACACACACACAACTGTAAAACTCGGTTTGTGTTCCAATTTGGCACCAAAAGGTGAGTTTAATACTGGTCTAGAACTGGTTTAGTCCTGGTTTAGTCCTGTTCTGATCAAAGTCTATGGCTGGGCCTGTTGTAGTCCTGGTTAAGTCCTGGTTTAAATCGGATGTCTTGACCTGAAATTAGACTTGTATTTAATCCCGGTTTACTTGATAGAGGTACTATTCTGTCTAACTCTTGTTTAGTCCTGGTCTGGGCCAAGTCTACGATTGTACCTGATTGTATTAAGACCTGCTGTCTAAACACCAGGACTAGAACAGGACCAAACCAAGTCCACATCAGAACTAAGCAGGACCAAACCAGAACATTTGTGAAGGTACCTTTAGATCTAGCCTCGGGTTGGTCCAGTTTTAGTCCTGGTTTAGACCTGGTTTAGTAAGGCTTATATAATGTTCAATACTGATATTTACTACTCAGTTATTTTAAGTCTTGTTTTAGTCCTGGTCTATACTTGGTCCACCTATATTACTATATTTCTAATTTTTTTTTTAAGTTATTTGTATATATACATCTACACAATTATGCCTTATTGACACCAGTCTCTTGCTATTTTTGCTATTTATTTAGAATGTATTATTACCATTTATATTGTTGCTCTCTGTTATTATATATATTATATTGTGATGTGTGAGTTTCTGTGTCCAAATAATTTCCCCTGTGGCCCAATAAAGTTTGTCTAAGTCTAAGATAAAATGTTTACTGATCTACAGTGTCATATTATACTAACCAAATCCCTTTTAAATCATTCCTTTTGCCAACCATGCGTCTACCTCATGAAGAGATATACAAATGCTTGGTTTATGCTTCACTATGCTTGCAATTCTTACACCCTTCTCTCCGTAGTGGCGTCTTTATGGTTGCGTTGATCCATAGGGGGCGCTATAGCAGTGATTTCCATTGCGTGGGCTTTCATGTTTTGCTACGTGCAAAGCGTGGGTCTGGCTTGAGCTGCATGTGAAGTTGGAAGTACAGACTCATTAGGATGCATTGCCTTCTGTATGTTACACAAGTGTTATGTGAGAAAACACCAGAGAATTTGCACTTGAAAAGAAACGCACTTAATATTTGTGTTTTAACAGTCACGTAAAGAGGTGGACTCGAGCTGTGTTGTCAGGGATAACACAGGAATTAACGTTTACTTCATTTTAAACGTCACAAAATTGAGTTTTAAGCCATGTTATAATGTTGTTACCGCCTCAAAAACAGACCTGGAGTTGTGTTTTGTTTTCACATGTTTGAGTAACACTTTATTATTAGTCCCTAAAAACACAATGGAGTGAATTGAGAGAAGAACTCCGCCTAAATATGCAGATTTCTGTGTTAAACATGTGTGAATGAAACAAAACACAACTTCAGTTATGTTTGTGACGTGGAAACAACATTATAAATCAGAAAATAGTGTAATATTGGCCCTTTAAAGAAACTCTTCCTAGCTGTAGGTCTCTAATCGTCCGCTATATCATAAAAATACAGTTCACGGAGTGCATGGTCCATCCACACGGTGATTTAAAGCCATTCTGGGACATTATGATGTACAGGGAGTCGATGGCTGTCACATGAAATCCCACAACATTATTGCAGCTCCCAGCATGCTTAGCAAAATGGATTTTATCATTGATTTTGCAATAAGAATAACGGTAGGCCCTGATATCCGCCCTTTAAATCTGAGGACACTAAAACACAGACGCCATTCAGGGGCAAAATGTAACTAACAAAATATAACTTTATTTATCTAGCATGTATTTGTTAATAACTCTTTTTTAAAGGCATTTTTGTATCATTAAAGGTGCGCTGCGCAACTTTTCTGGTGGAGGGTCCGCTACTTCTTGTCGCCATGGAGATGTTATTGCTTTGCCTGGAATGTTCCATGGTAAGACTTTAAACATATCCATCTAGCATTTATTATTTATGGGTGTTTCCATTGCTCAAAAATACAATAATTCCTTCTGTGAATAGGGGCGACTCTCCACAGATCTGAACTGTAATGTAGCGCAGTCCTGTAACCTGCTGGTATCCCTCGTGATGGACAGGTTTAAGCTATACTGTGGAACATTCTAGATAAAGCAATAACATTTCCATAAAGACAAGCAGATAGCGGACCCTAAACCAAAAAAGTTAAAAGTTAAGAGTGCAGCTTTAATTATTTCTTTTAAAGACAACAGCTGCTTTTCTTCTACTTTTATGTTGCAACACTGGAATTTTCAATCAACGGTACCTGCTCAAATGAGTATCTAGTTTCGATACTAGTTTTAGTATTGATTAGTACCGATATTCGATACTTTTGACTATTTTTTGTATTTTTTTTATTGCCAAAATTGTTATATTTTCCATTGCACTATGTAACTCTTGATGGTTCTGTCATCTACTTGTCTCCATGGATACACTATTGCTCATTTTCCACAGTAAGGCATTAAACGTGTCTATCTCCATGCAGACAAGCAGATGACACAAAAAAATTAACTTACTGGTCAGATCTGTGAAGAGGCGAGACGATCATAGTGAAAAATGGTGGCAATCTCTGGCAATCAAACACCTATATATTTGATTAAAAATGAAGATAATTTAACATCATACTATGAAACATTCCTGGCGAAGCAGTAACATCTCCATGGAGACAAGCAGGTGACAAACCCTCCACCATAAAGGTTACATGGTGCACCTTTAATTCTCCATCATGTAACATTATAAAAGTTGATCTTTTGGTATCATCTGCTTATCTGCATGGAGATAGACAAGTTTAATGCCTTACTGTGGAATATGAGCAATCGTGTAGCCATGGAGACAAGCAGGTGACAGACCCTTCGCCATAAAGGTTACACGGCGCACCTTTAATTCTCCATCATGTAACATTATACGATAACCGTAGATCTTTGCGTATAAAAATCCTTTATATTTATCTAAATTGCCATAATCTATACATTCGCCTTCTTGGTCACATCTAAATGACGTCAGTGTTTCCATAGCGCGTCGCCATGACAACCGGTCCCTAATCATGTCCAGTAAAGAGTGCATTTTATCACCTTTAAGTGTCCGCGGAGTACACTATAAAACACAGGGGCTGTCAAGTACTATCGGTATTGCAGTATTTCAGTAAACAGTCGCTACGTTTTACAGTTAAAGGTGTCGTGAAATGGAGGAGGGACAAATGTGTTGTCGATATGCAGATTTTGTGGTGCGGATGAGGAATTACACTGTTGTCATGGAGCGAGCAGCTGGTTTAATGAAAATGGTTCAACATTTGTGGATTTTCCTTTTGGATATTTTTATTCCATATAATGAATAAAGGAATACAGCGAGAAAGGGACATTGACGAGTACTACTACTACTACTACTACGACCACTACTACCACGGCTACTGCTGGTCTACTGCTACTACAACGACTACTACTACTACTACTACTACTACTACTACTGACGACTACTACTGTGACGACTACTACTACGACCACTACTGATTACAACTGACTGCTACTACTGACGACAACTACTACTGCTACTACTGACTACTACGACTGACGACTACTAGTACTACTACTACTACTACTACTACTACAAACTACTGACTAGTACTACTACTACTGTGACGACTACTACTACAGCCACTACTGATTACAACTGACTACTACTACTGACGATGACTACTGATGACAACTACTAGTACTACTACTGACTACTACTACTAACTACTACTACTACTACCATCATTACTACCACTACATTTTAGATGCAAGTCTGGCTACTTTTCACCTGTGCAAAAAAAAATCTAAACCCTTAAGTCAATTGTAATTTATGAAACGTTTTAACACAAAACAGAATTCAACTGCAGTGGTACAAAACCGACTTTTGCCCTTTGACTTCAGCAGAATTTGCAATAAAAAATGATAAAGAACATCTCAATCCAGCCATGACAAAAATAAAATAAAATAAAATAAAATAAAACCCAATAAGTGAACAGTAAGTCTGGAGTTGTCTTGACGACCACGACATAACTTCAGCCTCTCGCTATTTTTACACCAATCAGCTAAAACCGCCATCGCCGTGGTAACTCTGCTCTTTTACACTATTTCAAACACCCCAGCCCAATATGTCAGAGTCGAGCATCAGGAAGACGTATTTTTAGTTTGTGGCTCTGACTAGTGTAAAATTATGGTGTCTGGATGGGGATTTATGACATTTTGGGAACTAAAACCAGTACACATTCCTCACGGGGACGAAAATCAGGTTTGCATAATGTAAATACTTTATTATTACAACATTTGTGTGTTATTTTTCTTTCTCTTATTATTTTTATTCCTTATTTTCTTTATTTTGTTTATAGTTCGCGTGTCTTTCTGTGTGTGTCTATGTGTCCTGACATGTTGACGCAAAAGAACAATAAAAAGCTGCACTGTGCAACTTTTCTGGAGGGTCCGCTACCTGCTTGTCTCCATGGAGATGTTATTGCTTTGCCTGGAATGTTCCATGGTAAGACTTTAAACATATCCAGCTAGCATTTATTCGTTATATGTGTTTCTGCTGCCCAAAAATACAATAATTCCTTCTGTGAATAGGTGCGCCTCTCCACAGATCTGAATTGTAATGTAGCGCAATGCTGTAACCTGCTTGTCTCCCTTATAATAGATAGTTTTAATCTATACTGTGGAACATTCTAGACAGAGCAGTAACTTTTCCATGGAAACAAGCAGGAATGAATGTAATTTCCCTAAGAAGCATGGAAACCCAATGTGAGTGTGTGAATGTTCCACAGTATGGCATTACACGTGTCCATCATACAGACTATATTAATCACATGCTTTCTTACTGCGAGTGGGGTCACCTTTCCACAGATCTGACCTGTAACTTGGCCATGTGGCGTCACCTGCTTGTCTCCATGGCGATACATACGTTCAGTGTCATACTGCGGAACAATCCAGACAAAGGAATAACATTTCCACTAGAAAAGTTACACATTTCTGCACTTTTTTTTTTTTCGACGGAGACGCTAAGAGCAGCTCACTTTGTATTTGTGTGCTGTGTGTTCGCGTGCGAGTGGAGGTGGAGGTTTGGGGAGAGCTCGTAGGCGTCACACTGAACGGGCTGTAACTGCTACACTGAAAAAGCCTGAGCGAGTGGGAGGACCGCCATGTGTGAGAACCAGAGACAGAGGAGAGCAGGTTTCCACGGAGCCAAAGGAACAAACAAAAAAAAGGTTTAAATCGGCCAGAAAACATTCAAATTATGTACAAGCTACAACTCGAACTAAGAATCCAAATTTTGCAGTGGTGAAACAATGGGAAATGTTATTGCTTTGTCTACAATGTACAAAAGTATGGCATTAAACTCATCTATTTCCACGGAGACAAGCCCACAATGCCTCCAGGCCAAGTTACAGGTCAGATCTGTGGAGAGGTGAACTCACTCACTGTAGGAATGCATGTTTTTGTAGTTTTTTGAGCAGTGAAACACCTGTAATTGAATAAACGCAACATACATGAGTTTAACGGCACACTGTGAAACGTTTCAGGCAAAGCAATAATACAGTATCTCCATGGAAACAAGTTTGTGGCGAACCTCCCACCAGAAAAGTTACACAGTGCACCTTTAAGTAATACTGACCTAGTTCAGTGGTTCTCAAATATCCCATTCACAGGTTAGAATTTGGAGAATAATAGAACCATTTTTGGAAGATATTATGGGGAAAAAAATCTTTTGTTTTGTTTATTTATACTGAGAGAAGATGTTGAAGTTTGTGACAGAAGAGTAGGTTTTCCCAAGAAGCAAAAGGAACAAAGAAAAAAAGGATCAAATCGGCCAGAAAATTCTAATTATTCTTATTCGGCTCACATTTGTGCTGCGCAGAAGCTGTTGTACACTGTCGAGTTCACTAGTTCTCAAACTTTTTCTGGTAGTAGGCGGATTTCACTGCAGTCTGCTAGTTTTTTATTTATAGTTAATTGTGTTTTGTTTCATTCACACGTGTTTGACACAAAAATCCTGCACATTTCGAGAGAGTTCTACCTCGCGATGTCATGTGGTAATACAGGAAGTGCTCCAGTGTGTGTTTAAACTCCACACACCTTCACTAGAATCATTAGGAATTGACAATCTCTACTGAACTATCGCTTCATGACATCACAAGGTGGAACAGAGCATTTTGAGTTCTGGAGAGTCAATGTTGCGTAATACAGGACCTTTAAAATAGTCACATTCATAATCATCTAAAATTTTATATTGTGAAATCCCCAACTCAAAATATTAGTTACACACTTTTTTCTAACGCGCTAAAAAAAAAAAGACAAACTAGATCAATTTCAGCTTTTGTTCTTTTAGCGAGATTTCCAACCACACGGCCACTGATAACTTGGTCCAGGGCCCGTTACTACGACTACACCACATTCACAAAACTAAATTGAACAAGTTAGCAGCATTTTCACACCTGACACACACACACACAGTGGAGGAGGTGATGGGGGGATAATGATGTAGTTTAAGAGGACAGCTGGGCAGGCGAGGGTGTGCTTTTCTCTCTCTTTCTCTTTTTTCTCTATCTTTCTGTCACTGGGGAAACTTTATCAGGCGTTTAACCACCTCTGGAGCGGAGGCAGGGACCAAAATTCAATGTACTTCCAGCTACAGTGAGAAAAGTACAGAAATGTGTTAAAAATAGTTTATGGTTGGTGCTTTTCTCTCTCTCTCTCTCTCTGTGTGTGTGTCTTTCTTTCTTCTGGTGTGGTCTCCATGAAGATAGAAAGCTTTAACGCCATACTGCGAAACATTCCTGACAAAGCAATAACATCTCCACCGTAAAAGTTACACAATGCACCTTTAAAGCTACATGTTACTGCGTCCACTGACACTAACGGAGATGAAACAATAACATGGCCGACAGCGGTGGATTTAAATGTCATTGAGCGCGGCGGCAGGGTGCGACGAAGCGTGAGTTTGAGTGTTTAAACCAATGAACGAGTGGATAAATGGATAGATACATGGATGGGTAGATAGATAGATAGATAGATGCACGCTGTGGAAAAGTGGAATAATTGATGGAGCGGGCCTCATTTCACAAGAATATAAGATGCCCTGGATGTGGAGCTTGTTTTGCAGTGGAGATGGGGCTAATTGGCAGCAAAAAGCACCTCGAAATGCAGATTCAATTTATATAATAACTATTTCAACATGAAGAGTCAAGTTTATGTTCGGGATTTAGCTTTAAAGGTCCTTTATTACACAAAATACTCTTGTGAGCTTTAAGTCATGTTAGAATGATGTTAACTCATCAAAAACATACCCTGAAGTGTTTGAGTAATCCTGGTTTACTAGTCTGTTTGCATCTCCAAAGCTCAAAATACCGTGTTCCACCTTGTGATGTCATGTAGTGGTAGTTTTCAAGTAGTTTAAACAGCTACTTTTTACCTTTTATTTAGTAGAGATTGGCAATTCCATGTCTGAAATCATCCAAATTATTCCAGTGAAGGTGTATGGAGTTTAAAAACACAGTGGAGCACTTCCTGTACCACCACATGACATCACAAGGTGGAAGAGAGTGTTTTCAGTTTGAGAGAAGCCTAAAAATGCAGGATTTGTGTGTTAAACGTGTGTGAATGAAACAAAACACAACTCTGAGTAATATTTATGATGAGGAAACAACATTATAACGTAGACAGAAAATAGCGTTATATCGGCTCTTATGTATCTTAATAATGTCACTTTTCACTTTTGCAAAAATAATAACAGCATGTATTTATCTGGAAAATAAAATCAATTGTTATATTAGTATTAAAATAATTAGAATATCGAAATTGGCCGATACCGATGCCCATAACCGTTCTGTTCTACACAACTGCAGTGCCTTTTGTTTATCTCATATTTCCTCCCCTCACCAAACACAGACTTCATAATGTTTCTCCGGACGCTCAGAATTGGACGTGGCGGCTTCAGTCTGTCACTTGGATCCGAGGGCGCAGTCTGACGACGAGCTCAACGCCGATGTTGTTGTTCAAATACAGAGCGGTTTGTTCTTGCAGTAAATACTATACGCCAAGAAGAAACTATCTGCAATGCTAAAATGTGCAACGCAAAACATTTAGACAGTCTATACAAGTTGAAATTAAAGGTAAACTGTGCAACTTTCTAGGGAGAGCTACCGCCACTTGCTTGTCTCCATGGCGATGTATTACTTTGTCTGAAATGTTAATTAAACTTGCATTTTCCATTCACTCTTATGGGTGTTTTTATTGCGCAAAATGCACAGCTACACACAGCGGGCCCTCCTCTCCACAGATCTGACCTGTATCTTGGTCTGCTTGTTTCCATGGAGATAGTCAAGTTAAATGCCATGCTGCGAAACATTCCAAGCAAAGCAATTACATCGTCATGGAGACAAAAAAGTTACACAGTGCACCTTTAAACTGTAGGTGGGACTGAAGTGGACCTAGCATACCCTTTTGATACTTGCTTACTTGACATCACGCAGGGGGCGCTGTACATGCATCTCTAAGCTTGGAAAGTTCAGTAGTTACCATGGTGACACAATGAAACATGAGCAAACAGTGTCAAAAAAGTTTTACGCTTGTCTAAAACTCAAATGGATTTAAAAATGGATTGAAAACAGAATATTTTCAAGAGCCTGAGATCAATACTTCTAATAAGCCTCAGACAGAGCAGTGCCTACAGTTAGCATCACAACCTTAACGTGTCGATGAGTGGGACTGGATGTGACCTAGCGCGCCCCGTCATGACTCATGTTAGCGTAAAGTTTGAGATGATGTAGTTTGGGACACTTTTTGGACCAAAGACTTTTTCCGTCCTCCAGCAGTGACTCATGGAAATTCCAAATCTGTCCGATTGGCAAAGAAGCTGAAAATAACTGAACAATAATTTGGAACAGACAAGGAAATTGAAGATAGAGTTTAACTTTTACTTTCAAAACCGTGCAAATATTTGTGGCATGTTTTGTTTTTTTGTTTTTTTCATGATTTAAGCCAAACCACCTGTACAATCTTTATTAGTCTATATGTTGCCAGATAAGGTTGTTCAATTAATCAAATTTGAATCGAATCAAGGTCAAGCCAATAAATAATGATCAATCCACTATAGGGGCCTGTTTAATCAAGCCAATCCTCTGTCAGCATGTGGTTTTAGGACTAATGTGTCTATGTTTAGTGTTAAAGGGCCCATATTACACCATTTTCTCATAATAATGTTGTTTCTTCATCACAAACAGACCTGGAGTTGTGTTTTATTTCATTCAAACATAACACACAAACCTGCAAATTTAGGCTCCCTCTTCTCTCAAACGGAAAACACACTATTCCACTTTGTGATGTCATCTGGTACACGAGAATAATTTGGATTATTTCAGAAGTGGGATTGTTCATCTCTACTGAATTAAAGGTAAAAAGTAGCCGTTAATTTGAAAACTACCGCTTCATGACATCATAAGGTGGAACAGAGCATTTTCAGCTTTGGAGATGTAGACAGACTAATAATAAAGGATTACTCAAACATGTGTGAATGAAGAAAACACAACTCCAGGTATGTTTATGAGGAGATAACATTTTAACACGACTTAAAGCTCAAAAGAGTCAGTTTGTGTAATACAGAACATTTAAATGCCATTAAATAAAGGTATGTCTTGGTAATGTTTCTAAAACTTCTTAAACTGAAAGCACCATTATTGCCAGCGATGGCGTAAATCCCTGTATGTACATTGGATATAAAAAGCTGATTTATTCACAGGCAGAGACAGTGGGCGTGGCAGATGGGAGATCTGAGCACACGTGAAGCTTAGACCAGGTTCATTATGCTGCACAGGGGGAAGTCGAGACGCTGGACACTACACGCTGTAATACCTCCACTCCACAGGGGGCCACGCAGCACCGCAGGCAATGTATGTTATACGCAGAGCAATCAATTAAGTCAGAAGAGAGAAATAGAATATAAATGGTAGTAATAATAACTTTGGTCTGATGGTGTTTTGCAGTTGCATCTGATTTTCTGTCAGGAGGACGCAGTCATCCGTACAATGTTTCGGAAAATGGGATGTTTCAGTTTGAATTTATCCTGCCTTAACTGGAAAACTTTTAGCTCCTCAGACCAGTATTTTTGGATTGATAACGGCTGCCAAAATATCTCTTAAAATCGCAATATTCATCTAAAACGACTTAATAAAAGAATAATTTGCACCGACTTCCACATTAGAAAACTGTGGTGCTCACGTCGCCATAAACGTCATCACGACAAAGATTCTGAAACTTTAATGGATAACTGCAGATCACACTAGCGAGTAGGAGATTTTTTTTTTGTCCATTTGTACCAAAATGACTACGTGACACTGCCAAATCCTCAACGATTAAGAAAATACAACTGAACAGAGCCGTGGGCGTGTACCGGTGGCAGTGAAAACGGGGGTTGATCTGCAAAACGGCGTCTTGAAAATAAGTGATTAAAGTTTACTCAAACATGCACGAATCACTCCAAATGCAACTTCGAGAGGGTAAATGAGAAGGAGAATCAACTGTGGCATGGTTAAAAGTTCTGAAAAGTCTTGGTTTAGCCCTGAGTTTGACTTATTTTAGTCGTGGTTTAGACCTAGTTTGGACTAAATATGGCATTTTAGTCCAGGTTACATGTTCACATCCAGATTAGACAAGAATTGGTGTAAACATGGCTAAGTTTTCAGTAGAGATCGGCAAATCCAAATCTAAAATTATCCAAACGATTCCAGTGAAGCTGTATGGAGTTTAAAAACACATGGAGCACTTCCTGTATCGCAAGGTTGAGTTTTACAGCCCTGGTTTTGTGTCTCGTAGATCATCATGGGGCTACTTCAAACACGCCAAAAAATAAACAAACTTACATTCCCTGTCGAGTCCTTCTGTCGCAGGCCTTTATACATAAAACCCCACACTTAGCACTGGCATTTCCTCGGTTTACATTTCCACGGCAACATATTAATTAAAATCAAATTGCGGATATATACCGAGCTGTACGTCTCTGCATGAATTGCCTTGAGGTCTGTTACAATTAGTGTTCGTGCACAGATATAGACCTGGTATAAGAGTGTCATTGTCTGGATATAAATACATAAAAGTGATTGATGCGTTTCACAACAGCACTTAATGGCACAGGAGGATCATGGGACTTCCTCTCTGCTCCTATAGCGACACTTATGTGACGTTCAAAGATTCATTTGACATCTGGGAAATCATATTACGCAACAGAATATGAACTATGGGTGGAACGTGTCCTATTAATGGTGACTTTATTAGGAGATGCTGTTTATTTTACATTACAGTCCATTTGTTATTTAAAGTGGTCCCCGTGGTAACATTATGTACTTCTCGTGACTAAACTGCATCACAAGAAGTACATAATGTCGCCCTGTTGTTAATGTAATTGTAATGAGAGGAAGGACGTCCCAATGGAGTCTTTTACTACTACTACTATTACTACTACTGCTACTACTACTTTTTTCAATTTATGTTATTTTCTTGTTTGCGTCAAGTTTAAGTAGTAGTAATTGTAGCAGAAGTAGAAGAACTTGACACAGACAAAAAAATAACATTAATTGAAAAAAGTAGCAGTAGTAGTAGTAGTAGTAGTAGTAGCAGTAAAAAGTCAGAAAAACTTGACACACAAGAAAATAACAAATTGAAAAAGTAGTAGTAGTAGTAGTAGTAGTAGTAGTAGTAGTAGTAGTAAAAAGCCAGTAATAGTAGTACTAATAGTAGTAGTAGTACTTGACTTGCACATGAAAATAACATAAATTGAAAAAAGTAGTAGTATTTAAAAAAATACTCTTGCTCTACAACAACAACAACAACAACAACTACAACTACTACTACAACTACAACTACTACTAGCTAAACAATACTTCCAGTCTGTATGTAATCGTCAGAATGTGAAATGTTTCTATTTCTATTTCTATTTCAGTGTTGTCAGTTAAATTGCATTGCAAGAAACTGCAAAGCAACCTGGGAAATATATACGTGTATACTAGTCTAACAGTACTGCTAAAATGTTCCAAAAATCATCTATAACATGCATTCTATTTTAGTTTTAATCTACCACAGCATTTGGACAGTACACAGTGTATTCTATAATGCTTTAACATAATCACTCAGAAGTCCATTTTATCAATACACTAACCAACAGCCCTTTAATCCGAATATTGATCCGGTGAAACCTCTCGAGCTCGTATGCAAATAAACCTGAGATTACAGCGCCAATTCTGCCTTATTCGACTGCATTGATTTATTGAGCCGCCCTGCGCTACTTTTAGCTTGACGTCGGTGCGCAGAAAAGAAGGTAACGGTAAACAAACGATGACAGAGCTGAGAAAAAGTTTATGATCTAAAAATACATAAAAATCGCCACAAAATCCCACCTTTTTGAAAGCTGTAGGTGCCCGGTCAGCCGAACACGAGCAGTTTGTGATTCCGTTGCGCTCTACGATATAGTAGTAGTAGTAGTACATTTTCATATTTTGTTGTACTTTTTCTTTACAAAAATACAGTAGAAGCTCGCTGTAAACAAACGTTCTCATCTGTGGCTCTTCTACATCGAACGGGCTTCTGTGTGTTTAGCTGGAGCACTGGCTTCACTCTGGGCGTATATCTTGAGGGATACTTCAAAGACCGCTCGTGTTTTCCAGCTTCAGACTAATTAGCGGTGCTGATGAGCAGAACTTTGGCTCTTCAGATCAGCGCCGCACGCCCTGGATCGTGTTTTCCGCCACAGACATTGATGAAATAATCAGATTGAAAACAGGCCAGGCTTTGATTCGAACAATATCATGAAACATTTAACAGAGTTTCCCATGAAATTCTGTTTGTAGAGACACAACAGAGGAGGGGAGAAGATAGGCAATCCAACACTACATACAAATACTGTTTAATATATTTTTTTAAAGGTGCACTGCGTAACTTTTCCACTGGTCACCTGCTTTTCTCCATGGAGATGTTATTACGATGTTTTCTGGGGCCCCTTTTATAAACTCAGGGATCTTCTGGGGAGTTCCTTTTTGCATAGAATTGTATGAACTATTCTAAATATTTGTAGATGTTTTGTAAAATTAAAAATAAATAAAAATAAAAATATCAGATCTGTGGACGGGAAATCCTCGTTACAGATGGAGATTTATGTATTTTTGAGCAGTAGAAACTGTAATGAATAAATGTGAGATAGACAGATGTTTAATGAAGATGAGCAGACCTTCTAGCACAAAAGTTCCACAGTGCACCTTTAAGCTTCGGTTTGGTTATTAGTGAAAATTATGGGTACTCGGCTTTTTCTACAAACAAAAGAAAAAAAAGCATGTAGCTGAAAATATGAAATTCAGTACAGGTAAGAATTTCCTTTTAAATTGAAAGAAAAAACAGACTTTATGGTTAATGTCTTCACTGTGTCTATCCACGTGAAACAAAAGCAGCACAAATTTAAAAACGGTTTCAGAAATGATCTCTTATAGAGTAACACCGCCTCCAGACTTCCTGCGGAAATTTGGACTTGATTAGGAGTGAAAATATTTGATGAAGTGGAGAAGCAGTTTTAGTATGTTTAGTAGTATTAGTATTAGTAGTGGCAATTGAAGTATAAAACACAAACAGGTAGTACTGTGGTAAGCAAGTAGCAGTAGCAGCAGCAGCAGTATTAGTAGTAACAAGTGAGTAAGTAGATTGTGTATAGGGCTTTTCACAGATACTTCTTTATATGACTAAGTTGAAAGAAGTAGTAGTAGTAGTAGTAGTAGTAGTAGTAGTAGTAGTAGTAGTAGTAGTAGTAGTAGTAGTAGTAGTAGTAGTTGTTGTTGTTGTAGTAGTTGTAGTAGCAGTAGTAGTAAGTAACTAGATTTTGTATAGTACTTTTCACGGATTAAAGTTCTTTACATGAAATAAGTTGAAAGCAGTAATAGTAGTAATAGTAATAGTAGTAGTAGTAGTAGTAGTAGTAGTAGTAGCAGCAGCAGTTGCAGCAGTAATAGTAGTAGTAGTAGTAGTGGTAAGTAAGTAGATTTTGTA
Source organism: Taenioides sp. WSHXM2023 (assembly GCA_029959045.1). Classification (NCBI taxonomy): domain Eukaryota; kingdom Metazoa; phylum Chordata; class Actinopteri; order Gobiiformes; family Gobiidae; genus Taenioides; species Taenioides sp. WSHXM2023. Next base: position 13,105,037 of record CM057107.1, on the reverse strand, counting down.
TAGTACTTTTCACAGATAAAAGTACTTAACATGAATAAGTTGAAAGCAGTAATAGTAGTCGTAGTAGTCGTAGTAGTCGTAGTAGTAGTAGTAGTAGTAGTAGTAGTAGCAGTTGCAGCAGTTGCAGCAGTAGTAGTAGTAGCAGTAGTAGCAGTAGTAGTAAGTAAGTAGATTTTGTATAGTACTTTTCACAGATAAAAGTTCTTTACATGAATAAGTTGAAAGTAGGAGTAGTAAGTGGTAGTGGTAGTAGTAGTAGTAGTAGTAGTAGTAGTAGTAGTAGTAGTAGTAGTAGTAGTAGTAGTAGTAGTAGTAGTAGTAGTAGTAGTAGTGGTAGTCGTAGGATTTGCAGTATAGATACAAAAGATAAATTAAAATATAAAATGTAATACTTTTGCTGGGGATTGTCAGAGAAACTCATGTTATAAATATAATTTTGTCAAAACTGATTGAAACGACTTCCTTCTGTCTTGTGTTTATCCTCAAATACTAAACACACTTGAGTACTTTGAAAAGCTCTGCACACAGATGTACAGGCAGTGGATTTACCTGTGGAAAAGACGACATTCCTGGACACGAGTTTGTAGTCGACGATGGAAAACTGCGGAAGTTCGATCCTGGTCACCCCGGTAACGGCCGCCTCTCCTCCTTTCCAGTAAAACTCTATGTCGTCCGTGGTGTACCCGTCTATAACACACAAACATATAGATTCACATTATACAGACAGACAGACAGATAGACGTATAGATAGACAGATAGACAGATAGACAGACAGATAGACAGATAGACAGATACAGATAGATAGATAGATAGATAGATAGATAGACAGATATAGATAGATAGACAGATAGATAGACAAACAGACAGACGGATAGATAGACAGATAGACAGATACAGATAGACAAACAGACGGATAGATAGACAGATAGACAGATAGATAGATAGACAAACAGACGGATAGATAGACAGATAGATAGACAAACAGACGGATAGATAGACAGATAGATAGACAAACAGACAGACGGATAGATAGACAGATAGATAGATAGATAGATAGATAGACAAACAGACAGATGGATAGATAGATAGATAGATAGATAGATAGATAGATAGATAGATAGACAAACAGACAGATGGATAGATAGATAGATAGATAGATAGATAGATAGACAGACGGATAGATAGACAGATAGACAGACAGACAGATAGACAGATAGACAGATAGACAGATAGACAGATAGATAGATAGACAGATAGACAGATAGACAGATAGATAGATAGACAGATAGACAGATAGATAGACAAACAGACAGATAGACAGATAGATAGATAGCAGGAGTGCTACTTGGACGTAGAGATTGTGCAGTTCTAAAGAAACAGGTGTAGGTCACATGTTCAAAGGTGGGCTGGCCCACAGTCCCCAGGTGCATGATGGGACATGTAGGCTGAACAGTTTTTAGCTACAAGCTATTTAAACTACAAGATATAAAATAAAGCATAATTCCCAGCAAACAATACATAGAAAATGCATAGTATAAAAATATATAGTGCAAAAAATACAAAAGTGCTACATGTATAATATATTAGAGCGCTAATCTAGATAAAGCTTGAGGTTTTAAAGGAAGGGGGAGAAATCTAACTCTCCATTGAGTCCTGGAAATTGGGTAGAGAGAGTGTAGATCCAGTAGGACTCTCTCTGCAGTACTTTTGTCAGTCTATCTCCTCCTCTTATTATTTCTTTAATATGTTCAATTCTACAGATTTTTAGGCTTTTACAGCTGCCCTGGTTGGTTTCTTTGTAATCCAGGGCCATGGGATACAGGGGGTTACAGGTCCTCAGAACCTGTTTGTGTTCAGCCAGTCTGTTTTTCAGTTTGCGTTTTGTTCGACCTATGTAAAAACGACCACATGGGCATTCGAGTCAGTATACCACATACATGGTGTTGCAATTAATGATTGTACGTGTTCATAATAGGTACAGTTCCCACACCTGTAGCAGCAGCCTTAGTATCCAGCATGTGTTTTGTTTCAGTGGAGGGAGATAACTGTTCACCGGTTTGTCTCTGAGCGTGGGGGGTTTTCTAAAGCGTCTCTTAGGGTGCTGTCACTTCTGAATATACTCCAGCTCTGTCTGATTATTTGTTTGATTCGGTTTGCTTCAGTGCCATATTCAGTTACAAAGTACACTCGATTAGGACTCACATTTTTCTTTGGTTTCTGAGTCAGTAGTTCTTCTCTACTGAGACTTTTGGCTTGATTGTAGGCTGTTTTTGAATCTACAGCTCATGTCTCATTCACATTCTATAGATATTATAGCTAGACAGACAGATAAACACCTATATTCACATTCTATATACAGACAGATACATTGGGCCCATCTGTGTGTGAGTTGTGGGGACTTGTCTGATTTATGCAGAGTTATAAAGGACAGCTGGAGAGAGGGGGAGTGCGGACAGGCAAAAACATGTCTGAAGTTTGAATTGAAGATTACAACATTTTGGTGTTATAGATTCTAAATAAATGAATTAATAAGAAATAGCGTATTAGTGATTACGATGCGGATTCACTTGCCAATTATGTATTTTTGATTTTTGCATAAATTACAAATTAAAAACATGATTTAAAAGGGTCTATATTTTCTGATCTATGTTATAATGTTGTTTGCTCATCACAAATATACCTGGAGTTCTTCTCTCAAACGGAAGACACTCTGTTCCACCTTGTGATGTCATGTGGTAATACAGGAAGTGCTCCACTATACACCTTCACTAGAATCATTTGGATCATTTCAGTTTCAGATAGTTTTGTCTGAAATGTTCCACAGTATAGTCTTTTACTGTTCTGTTATGTCGCTTTGTAATAATTATTTTGTATTTTGTATTGTTTTCTCTGTCACTGTATTCTGGCATATTTACACTCTAATTAAAGACGCTCATTAATATGCCCTGTCCTTATCAAATCAATAAAATAAATAAAACATATCCATCTTGCATTTATTCCTTTACAGGTGTTTTAATTACTAATAAAAACACAGAAAAACCATGCATTTTTCTGTGAGCATGGGCTTGCTATTTGGTAAAGAACTTTTATCTGTGAAAAGTACTATACAAAATCTACTTACTTATTACTTCTGCTGCTGCTGCTACTGATACTATTACTACTACTACTACTACTAGCCTTGGAACTGCAAATCTCTACTGAACTAAAGGTAAAAGGAGCTGTTAACTTGAAAACTACCACTTCATGACATCGCAAAGTGGAACAGAGCATTTTGAGCTTTGGAGATGCAGACAGACTCATAATAATAAAGGGTTACTCAAACAAAACACAACTCCAGGTCTGTTTTTGAGGAGGTAACAACATTATAACATGACTTAAAGCTCACAAGAGTCAATTTAGTGTAATATAGGACCTTTAAACTAGACAATGTATAACTACAGTAAGCGCCTTGAACAGACTTACTCCAATTTAACAAAATTAACACAGACATCAACCTAACGGATCACTTTATTTCCCTGGGGACTAGAGGTGTAAATCAGCCTTCGAGTAGCGCTGTATTTTTAACAGTTTAAGTCGCTATAATGTCATAAATTAGAACAGTAAGCAAAAACAATGACACTGATGTAGATTGTAAAGACGTCCTTCTTACAAATGAACACCCCACAGCGGACTTGTTTAATGAAATGTGTTGACACGCGTTTCCACCCACAAACAGCAGGGGGCGAATCACAAACTGACACAAAAAACAAGTGTCTTATTTCCCCAGAGTGAGAGGTGACAATGAGAGTTTGATTAAAAAGGACTAAATTAGAAGCTGTTGTCCACTATATGGATATCTTTAAATTAGCCACTACTAAAGGGTGTGTAGTGCGTGATAAATCTACATTATAATCACCAAAGAGGATAATTATAGCTTTATAATATAATCTAAAAGGTTAAAATGTTAGCAGATGCTTTTAAAGAACAGCTAGCAATGCTCATTTGTGTCAGTCATGCTCATCGTTAATGTATCGTTGTCTTTATTTCCATTATTTCACTCGCCAGAAACAGTTCAAAGGTTATCCATCATTTAAGTTAAATAGAGTTCGCAAAGAAAGTTGTATAATGTGTATTTATATAAATCGTCTTTAAATACATTTTATTCAAATCAGTTGGACTCTCAAGCTTTTTAGCAGTTAAATACGTTTTTTACACAAACGTTGGGCTTATATTTAACTTAAAATAAACATAATTAAAGAATAATAAAAGCAGATTACATATAGGGTGTCTGTGTATATCAGAATGAATTTTGACGCAAATTTGGCACTGACTCAAATTGGGGAATGACAAAAGCCAAAAATAAGATGTGAAAAGAGCATTATAAATTCCCTGGTGGACAGTCCATCTCCTGTTGTCATGGAGATTACATAGTTTTGCCTGAAATGTTCCACAGTATGGCCTTTAGCAGTCTCTTTGTAACTGTTTTGTATTTTGTATCGTTTTCTCTGTCACTGTAATCTGGTATTTTTACACTGAGACGCTCATTAATATGCCCTGTTCCTTTTCAAATAAATAAAATAAATACAAATAAAATCAATAAAACATCCATTTTGCATTTATTCCATTACAGGTGTTTTAATTACTAATAAAAACACATCGAAACCATGCATTCTTCTGTGAGCATGGGCTTGCCTCTCCACAGATATGACTATAACTTTGCCTACAGGAGTGGCCAGTTTGTGTCCATGGAGATACACGTTTAATGCCATACAGTGGAACATTTCAGGCAAAGCGATAACATCTCAGTAGAGACAAGCAGGCGGGGCCCTCCATCAGAAAAGAGCATTGTACATTTCCTGGGAATGGACAGTCCATCACCTGTTGTCATGGAGATTGCATAGCTTTGCCTGGAATGTTACACAGTACGGCATTAAACTTACTAAAGGTAAAGGCGTTTTAATTATTAATGACTTAAATCTGTGGAGAGATAGATATGTTTAATACCGTACAGTTGAATATTCCAGGCAATGCAATAACTTCTCCATGGAGACAAGCAGGTCCTCCATTGGAAAAGTTCCATAGTGCAGCTTTAAACATGGCTAAACACATATATAAATAACGTATACTGCAAAAACTAACTATAAAATCAATGCCAACACCACCATTTGTGTGTTTTGCGTGCAGTTGGACCATTCAGGTGTTCGCTCAGGTCCACCAGATGGTCCAAGACAGTTCTGTGTGTTTAAGCCTATTTATAGATTTATACGGATAATTATTCTGATTTCTGCATCACACCACACACAAAGAAAGTACTCACTTATCATATTGTATACAGACTACCTCCAATTAGTAGAATATAATGAAAAAGTTCTATATTTTGTGTCACTCATTTCAGAAAGTAAAATCCATATATAGATATTGTAATAATTGAAGATACGCTGGATATTGTAATTTAATCTTACTATTTAACTGCGTTATTGTAGAAATGTAAATAGTTTTATGGTCAGCTGGTCCCGCTTGAAAATTAGACTTTAAATAAATAATTAAAAGTTATCCAAATTTGCGAAAAAGACGCTGGGAAAAGTGGGAAGATGCAACAGATGTGATTTTGATGTTAGTTATTATTACCATCCCCTGACATGGGTTGTTTTTGTGCTATAAACTGTTTTAAATGTCATACATAAAAAGTTTCAAGTTATGCAAATTAAATTATATTATATGTTTATCATGGTACTTTTTCAAACTGAATCTTCTGAATTTTAAAACCAAGTCCAAACACACAGATTATTTCATTTTATTGTATTTTAAGCCCTAATTCCACTTTATTTGCTTAATGAAATAACACAAAATAAACGTGGGTAGGGCTCGATAAGCTTTCTAAACTTCAACCTACTTCTTTTGAGCACCAATAATAGAACCGACAAATAAAAAAAATATATAAATGAATGTCACAGTTCCCTTTTGAGCTTCTGGTTTATTGTTACTTCTTCTTGCACTGTTTGATATGGTCTCCAAAGCATCTCGCAGCATCTGGTAATTTTTTTTTTTTTTTTTTCAATCCTGCTATCTTTGAAATCGTAGCCGCCACTAACACATAAAAATGCTTTCAGCCGCACTAAATCTCAACCGTTCACTCACAAAGACTGTTTTTTTTTTTTATTATTATTTCGTGTTTTTATTATGTTTTCATTTCATTTCCTTTCATTTTTCCTGGCGCTTTCTACTCACAGCTCTCGATCTCCAGGGTGCAGTTCTGCTCGTCCAGAGGGTAGCGTCTCAGATCCATCATACAGGCTGCTGTGGTTGTGATCCTGAAACACCAGAACAGACACACACACACACGCGCACACACACACACGCACACACACACACACACACACACAGAGAGGTGTGTAAATGAAGTCATCTCAACACATCGCAGTGACAAGAAGATGGAGCGAGGATGGAGGATGCAAGGAAGGAAGGAGGAAAGGAAGGAAGTAAGGAAGGAAAGGAAGTCAGAAAACAAGGAAACAGGAGAGGGAGGAGAGGAAGCAAGGAAGCATGGAAAGAAGAGAGGCAGGAGGAGAGGATGCAACGAAAGGAAGTAAGGGAAGTATATTTCTATTTTATTTTGACTTGTACATATACATTTTATAATTATGTCTCATTTGACTCCTGTCTCTTGCTCTTTTTGCTATACCATCTATTTTTGTTACTCTGTTATTATATTATATTGTGATGTCTGAGCTACTGTATCCAAATAATTTCCCTTGTGGATCAATAAAGTTTGTCTAAGTCTAAGTCTAAGAGGGAAGGACAGAAGGAGGAGAGGGAGGAAGAAAGGAAGCAAGAAAGCAAGGAAGGAAGGAGAAGAGGGAGGAGGAAAGAAAGCAAGGAAGGAAGGAAGAGAGGGAGGAGGTGAGGAAGCAAGGAAGCAAGAAGGCAAGGGAGGAAGGAAATAAGGAAGCAAGGAAGGAAGGAGTGACCATTTTAGTGACCTATTTGAAAGCAGCAAAGTGTATACTGTATGGCAATCGTCGGTGCACGTACTAATAGCAGTGCATGGATGTAAAGGTGCACTGTGTAACTTTTCTAGTTGTGGGGGGGGAGTATGCCACTTGCTTGTCTCCATGGAGATAGTATTACTTTGGCTGTAATGTTCTGCAGTATTGTTTTAAAGACATATTTTGCATTTATTCAATTGCTTTGCGAACAAAACATAAATTTATTCTATGCATTCTCATTTTACAGTGAGTGGGGTCTCCTTTCCACAGATCTGACCTGTAACATGGCCTCCTGGTGTCATCTGCTTGTCTCCATGGAGATGATAGAAGTTTAATGCCGTACTGTGCAATATTCAATGTCAGCAACGGTAGAAAGGGATACAAAGATATGTTTTTTCTTGGTTTGTTTGTTTGTTTATTTAATCAAGGACAAAACAATTGCATCTCCATGGAAACAGTTTGTGCATGGCAGACCCTCCAGCACAAAGGTTCCACAGTGCACCTTTAAATCCTCCTTTCCTGAGCTGGTACTTTGTTGGGTTTAGAACAGGAAACTCAGCGTCCATCTCTCTGGGCTCACTTCCTCACACAGTGTCACATTACAGCTTTGCCGCAGTCTAAATGAACTTATCCCACTGAGCTCCAATACTGACTGTGTAACTGTATATCAACGCTGGAAGAAGTACTCTATGGTGTTACTGAAGTAAAAGTACACATACCAAGTAAAAGTATTCAAGTACCTGATTAAAAATGTACATAAAGAGTAAAAAGTAAAAGCATTGCACGCAGATGGTGGAAGAAGTACTCAATTTTGTTACTTAAATGTGCATCACTTTTCTTGTAAAGGGTCCACCACCTGTTTGTCTCCATGGAGATGTGATTGTTCTGCATGAAATGTTCCACAGTATGGTATTAAACTTGTCTGTTTTGCATTTATTCCATTACAGGTGTTTTTATCGAGTAAAAATACCATGGAAAACAGATATACTGAGGCACCTCTCCATAGAGCTGACCTGTATCTAGGCCTAGGTTCATTTCTGCTTACATTCATGGAGCTGGATGAGTTTAATGCTTCACTGTGGAACATTCCAGGCAAAGCAATAACAGTTCCATGGAGATAAGCAGATGACAGACCCTCCACAACAACAAAAAAGTCACACAGTGCACCTTTAAGCAAAAAAATACTCAAGTAAAACTATCACGTGAAAAAAACAACTTAAGTAAAAATATTAAAGTACCCGATTAAAAATGTACATAGACTAAAAAGTAAAAGCGCACAGATTTTTACTCTCTTTCAAAGGACGTATATTAGACTACGTTCTGATCCATGTTATAATGTTGTTTCCTCATCATATTGTTGCCTTTTTCATGAGGTAACAACATTATAACATGACTAAAAGCTCACAAGAGTCAATTTTGAGTAATATAAGTACCGTACTACTTGTACTTCATTACATTCCCCCACTACCGTACACTTCACTATAAAGCATTGATCACAAGAGACGACTTTGATCAAGACTCCGTGTGAATCTGTCCACTCCAGCAGAAATGTCAGAAGGAAATTGAGACTTGGAGAAGAGTCTGAAGATGATCTCTGGGGAGTAGAGTTTTGTTTATCTCCGGCAGAGGCTCAAACTCTTCCTAAAAAGATGTTAAAAATAAACACGAGATGCAAATTGCGGTTGATTGGGCGTTCGAGTTGGCAGGGAGCCAGTGGGAGAGAGTTGGAATTAAAGGGCCCGTGTGACACTATTTTCTGATCTGTTATAATGTTGTTTCCTCTTCACAAACACACCTGGAGTTGTGTTTTGTTGTGTTTTGTTTCATTCGCTCGTAAGAATCCATTTTGTGTAATATAGAACCTTTAAGGAACTGATTTTAGATTAGATTTTTTTTTTTAAACAAGAATCTCTTTTTTATTATTATTAATTCAACACAAAACAGTCAAATTTGTTCCTCAAAAGTCTGAACTCTGCTCCAAACCACACACTTTTACTGTCAGAGGACTGTAGACCTCTTGACTAAAAAGACTCAGTATGATCATTGACAATTACAAATGACTGAACTGCAATCTCTATTCAAGTTTGATTAATTGCTCAACCCTAAAAATCAGTAACCAACATCACTCCTTTTACAACCGTCAGTAAAAAAGAAAAGTAGAATATTAAAAGCTCAGTTCCCCACAAAGGCCATATTTCTTCTTCTCCAGTATTCCCCTAAAGCTGCTCAGTATTCTGCAGGTGCCATCTCCGCTCTGTACCTGACTTACATTTATGTAGGAGGCCCTCCCAGAGCCCGGCACATCTCCTCTTTCATCTGCACCACACTAGAGACCACACAAGACCACGGGCTGAATAATCAGAGCTACTACATAAAAACAAACACCAAGACCTGCTTTAGACTTGCTTTAGACCTGATAAGGCCTGCTTTAGACCAGCTTTAGACCAGCTTTAGACCAGCTTTAGACCAGCTTTAGACCAGCTTTAGACCTGCTTTAGACCTGCTTTAGACCTGCTTTAGACCTGCTTTAGCAGTGCGTTGAGTTAGACCTGATTTAGACCTGGTAGAGACCCTGGTTTAGACCTGGTTTATACCACAGGCTAAGTGTGCTCACATAATCAGAGCGACTACACACAAACAAACATCCAAGACCTGGTTTAGACCTGGTTTAGACCTGGTTTAGACCTGGTTTAGACCTGGTTTAGACCTGGTTTAGAACTGGTTTAGAACTGGTTTAGAACTGGTTTAGTCCAGGTTTAGATCTGGTTTTGTCCCGGTTTAGTCCTGGACCACAGGCTGAGTGTGTGCGCATAATCAGATCTACTACACAAAAACAAACATCCAAGACCTGGTTTAGACCTGATTTAGCAGTGCTTTGGTTTAGACCTGGTTAAGGTCTAAACCAGGTTTGAAATTTAAAATTTGAAAAGACGGTAAAAATTACCCAACAACCTTCAGAAGTTTCACTTTATCTTTGTTTGAGATTAGAAATAAAAAAATGAATGTACTTATTGTGTAATCAGTTCTGTTTTATCCTTAATGTGAGGCTATAGTTCTTTTTAGGTTTTGTCCTTGTTTAGTCAAGGTTAAGTTTTGTCTCTCTAAAGTTACTGTACCCTCATTTAGTCCTATTTTATTTGTATAAATAGATAGTAATATAATAGATAAATAGTGACAGTAGATTTAGGCTTGTTTATCTTGTCCTGGTTTGAACCTGGTTTAAGTCTAGATTTAGTTCTGGGTTTAGTTTCACTTTGTCCCAATTTTGATGTGCTGTATGTGGAAATAAAGGCACCCCTTGTTAGTCCGGGCTTAGTTCTACTTAAACCTACTTTACTCATATGTGTAAATCAGGTTGATCTTGGTGTATCTGTCTGTAATTTACTCTACTTGGTCCAGCCCTGGTTTAGTCCTCATTTAATCCTAGTTTAGACCTGGTTTAGTCCTGGTTCAGACCTGCTTTAGTCTCACCAAATCCCTGATGTATTACTAGCACTTCCTAATAATTCAAAGTCTCCATATTCATGTGTGTGTCTTGTGAGCCTGCCACTGCCACTTCAATGGAAATTCAAATGAACGTCGACTCAAACAACAGCTGCCTGCTCAAAATCACACGAGAACTGCAGAGTCTATGGTCCATGTCCTTTCTATTTCTATTCTACTGGAGCTATTTCAATGTTTAACCTAAAAACGAAAAGGGAGGTGCGCTGATGCTTGACTCTTAATCCTCTTTATCTGCTCTGTGGCCAAATACAAATCCAACGTCCAGCAAGAAGGAACAATAACAGATTTAAAGGCTCCATATTACGCAAAATGGACTCTCCTGAGCTCTAAGCCATGTTTGAATGCTGTTACTTCATCAAAAACAGACCTGGAGTTGTGTTTTGTTTCATTCACACATGTCTGTCCATATCTCCAAAGCTCTAAATGCTCCGTTCCACCTTGTGATGTCATGAAGTGGTAGTTTTCAAGTCAACAACTACCTTTTACCTTTAGTTCTGAGTCTAAGTTCAGTGGAGATTGTCAATTCCTGAGCTGAAATTAACCAGGTGATTCTAGTGATGGTGTGTGGAGTTTAAAAACACAGTGGAGCACTTCCTGTATTACCACATGAGTTTTTTTCTGGTTTGAGAGATGAGCTCAGCCTAAATATGCAGGGTACACAACCCCAGGTATGTTTGTCGAAGTACTTTCTTGTACTTTTACTTGAGCAATATAATTCTGAAGTAACATACAGTTTACTCATTAGGGCACTGTGTAACTATGGCAACCAGATGATAAAAAAAACTAATGAAGCCTTACTCAAATCAATCAATTATATATTTTAAACCTGATGCCCTTCCTTTTGCAGACTCAGCGCAGACAAACTAATATTGGGAGTGAGTTACAGTGAACAAACTAGCATAATTAGCATAAAATTGTTCATGTTTGCTAATCAGATGCTATTCTGGGATTTGTAAAGTTTGATTTCCATGAAAAACACGTTTCTCCACGGAGTTAACCGGCTAAACTGACGCTAGCGTAGCAAACAAATTATTACGAGCTAAAAGGTCAGGCAAAGGTCATGTTTTTACATAATTAAAGGTGCATTGTGCAACTTTTCTGGTGGAGGGTCTGTCTCCAGCTTCTCTCTGTGGAGATGCTGTCTGGAATGTTCCACAGTATGGCATTACAGTTGTTTATCTCTACAGAGACAGCAAGTGACGCCATGGGGCTGTTACATGTCAGATTCGTGGAGAGGCGAGCCCACGCACAGTAAAAATGCAAGTTTTTAAGTCAATAAAACTCCATGTTATTGAGGGAATGCAAGATGGATATGTTTAAAGGTGCATTATGTAACTTTTCTGCTGGGGGTCCATCACCTGTTTGTTTCTATGGAGATGTCATTGCTCTGCCTGGAATGTTCCACAGTATGACTTTAAACAGCTCTATTTTACATTTATTCAATTACAGGTGGTTTTATTGCTCAAAAATACCTAGAAAAACAACATTCTGTGAGCGGGGTCGCCTCTCCACAGATCTGACCTGTAACTTGGTCTGGTTTGGTCTCCATGAAGCTAGAAAAGGACATTCCAGACAAAGCAACAGCATCTCCATGAAAACAAGCAGGCGGCAGACCCTCCAACAGAAAAGTTGCACAGTGCAGCTTTAACCTCGTGCTGACGGAGAACATTTCTGTTAAACGCCACCAATACTTTTAAATGTTTAATTACAACTTTGAGTGCTGTGTAAGGGACTAATTAGCAAACGAGCTATGTAATATTAATACAGGGGTTAGCCATGTTATGCTAGCCCAGCAGGTTAGCTTGCTTAGCACACATAACAAGCTAAAATCAATCAATACATCGATCAATATGTTTCTGGAAGTTAAAGGGTCCATATTATGTTATATTCTGATCTATGTTATAATGTTGTTTCCTCATCACAAACAGACCTGGAGTTGTGTTTTGTTTCATTCACACATGTTTAACACACAAACTCTGCATATTTAGGCTGACTTCTTCTCTCAAACAGAAAACGCTCTGTCATGTGGTAATACAGGAAGTGCTCCACTGTGTTTTTAAACTCCACACACCTTCACTAGAATCATTTGGATAATTTTAGCAATGGAAATGTCAATCTCTCCTGAACTAGAAGTAAAATACAGCGGTTAACTTGAAAACTACCACTTCATGACATCACAAGGTGGAACAGAGCATTTTGAGCTTTGGAGATGTAAACAGACTAATGATAGGATTACTCAAATATGTGTGAATGAAACAAGAGGAGGAAACAATATTATAACTTGACTTAAAGCTCAATTTTATGTAATTTATTATTAATTAAAACTATAGCAAAAGGTACTCAGATCACAATCACATTATTTTAATTTAACTACGTTCTTCTAGCCATTAGGAGGAATAAGTTACAACCTAAAAGACACGTTGGCATTAAATGAGTAGAAGATCAATAGGAGGCCATGATTACTGCAGCCTCGTGTGGTAATGACCCGCCCAGTGACTGCCGTTCATTCTGTTCCTGCTTATTCCTGCTCTAGGAAATACAAATCAATACAAGAGCTACAAGTTTACTCATTATGTCTATGCGTTTAATAGTTTACAGACTTTAAAGGTTCACCGTGTAACTTTTTGGTTGCGGGTCCGTCGCCTGCATTACATTTACATTTGCATTACATTACATTTATTCAATTACAGGTGGTTTTATAGCTCAAAAATACCAAGTAAAACAGCTATTCTGACTGTGAGCGGGGTCGCCTCTCCACAGATCTGACCTGTAACTTGGTCTGGTTTGGTTTAAAGCCATACTGTGAAACATTCAAGACAAAGCAATAACATCTATATGGAGAAAAGTTACACAATGCACCTTTAAAAACATGTTCTCAAACAACATTATTCTTCACTTAGTTTATCAGTTTGTATTTCAGTCAAACTCAAATATCAATGCTCGAGAAAAGGGCTGTCCAAACTTAAACTTTTTTTTTTTTTTTATTAAAGGGCCCATATTACACTCTGCACCACCTTGTGATGTCATGTGGTAATACAGGAAGTGCTCCACTGTGTTTCTAAACTCCACACACCTTCACTAGAATCATTTGGATAATTTCAGTCGTAGAACTTCGAGTCTGCGCAACTTAAAGTAAAAGGTAAACACTACCACTTCATGACATCACAAAGTGGAACAGAGCATTTTTGAGCTTTGGAGATGTAGACAGACCAATAATAAAGGATTACTTAAACATGTGAATGAAACAAAACACAACTCCAGGTCTGTTTTTGAGGAGGTAACAACATTATAACATGACGTAAAGACTCAATTTTGCATAATATACGTCCTTTAAAAGTACTTTCAGTAAAAAATCTCTTCTTTCGGTAATTTGTGTTAATTCACTAAAAAAACTACAAATGTCTGAAGGCCAAAGTTTGGACATGTCAGCTCAAGAACCTAAATCGTAAACCAATTTGAATCAGAAAAACAAACAGCTCTTCCCAAACGAGCCGCCCCTGCTGTCCTCACCTGAGTCCGTAGAGCACAGTGCCGTCCGGGTGCAGGCGGATCATTCGATTCTTTACCGTGACTCCGTGGACAAAGGACTTCTTGTCGTTGAGGAAGTAGGTGTCCGGGACCCAGAGCTGATCGGCCACGCGGTTGTCCAGGGTGAGGTTCAGAGGGATGCCCACGTACGCCAGCCTCTTGTCACGCCAGTACTGCTGGAAGTACATGGTCAGGGTGTAGTCCTGTGGAGAGGACAGGAGAGGGTGAGGAGAGGAACCAGGTAGCGCAAAGAGTACGACAATAGTTTTTGTGTTACGATATTGTGAGAAGAAACATCACAATTTAAAGATTGTGACACTAAACAACAGTGAAATCCTTAATTTTCCTTCTTCAGTCACTTTCATAACACTTCCCGTTCCTCTTGCATGTGACCAGTTTAAAGAAATCGCACTGTGTAACTTATTGGTTTGTGGTCCATCACCTGCTTGTTTCTATGGAGACGTCATTGCCCTGCCTGGAATGTTCCACAGTATGACATTAAATAGCTCTACTTTACATTTATTCAATTACAGGTGGTTTCATTGCTCAAAAATACCAAGAAAAACAGGGATTCTGACTGTGAGCGGGGTCGCCTCTCCACAGATCTGACCTGTAACTTGGTCTGGTTTGGTCTCCATGAAGACAGAAAGGTTTAACGCCACATTGTGAAACATTCCAGAGTAAAGCAATAACATCTCCATGGCGAAAAGCGTCGGACGGGCCCTCCACCAGAAAAGTTACACAATGCACCTTTAACTTTGCTGTCAGCTTAATGCATTATTTTTCCCATGATGCACCTAAAGCAGTTTTCACTTTACACACACATTCACCAGCACCAACACAACACAGTCCCATACACACTAGTCAATGTAAATTAAGCGTCTTGCCCAACAGCACAACAGCAGCGAGTACCCAACATATAATTATTGCGTTTTTTTTGTGTTCAGGCCTGTCTCGATCATTATTACATCAAAAGGCGACAGATGGAACAATCCTGTTTATTTGGGGGCATTTTCTTTGCAGCCGTGGGGACATTTTGGCAAAGTTTTGGCAATTTTTGTGTAATAACGCACAATTTCTCTATTTATATATGTAATAACGCTGTAATGTATCTGTTGTAACTCAAACCTCTTAGTAATACTATATTTAAAAAGGATTCAGTGGGATTATCTGGCTTTATTGCTATTGTGTCAGTGTCTTGCCCAACGACACAACAGCAGAGACAGACCAGAGTGTGTGTTGTGTGTGTGTGTGTGTGTGTAAATATTCAACATACAATAATAATAGTTGTGTTTTTATCTCCGTGTAAACAGTCCCGTTGTGGACAGCAGCTCTGAAACTCGAGTTCTGTTTTTGTTGTGATGACACAGACTGGAACAGACGCAGCCAACGGATTCAGCGCACGTGCCAACTTTCTCTCTCTTTTCTGTCTCTCAATCCTTCTCTCTTTCTCTCCTCTTTGTTCTCTCCCTTCTGTCCGTCTTTCACTCACCCCCTGTGCCTTTTTTTCCGCCTCTCTCCTTTCTCTTCTTTGCGTCTCTCTCCTCTCGCGCTTTCAGCTCCGTCTCTCCCGTTTCATCTCAGTCGGTTTTTTTCTGTCTTTCCTCTCTCTCTCTCTTATCCCCTCTTCTTTTTTCATCTCCTTTCTCCTCCTCCTTTGTTCTCTCTTCCTCCCATGCCCTTTCTGCTGCTCTATTCTCTCTCTTTTTATCTCCCCATTCATTTGTTTCCCCCCCTTCCTTCTCCTCTTTCAACCCTTATTCTTGTCTCACTTTCTCTCCATCTTTCCTTTCCCTCTCTCTTGGCTCTTGTTTTCTCATCTCTCTCTCCCTCTTCTCTTTCCTCCATCTTCCTCTACTTCTTTTTCCTCCCCATCTATCTAACTTTCTCTCCTTCTTTCCTATCTCCCTCCCCTTGGTTCTTCTCTTCTTGCTCTTTTCTCTTTCCCCATCTTTCTTCTCTCTCTCATCATCTCTCCCCACCTCTCTCTCCCTCTCTCTATCCCCCTCTTTTTTAATCTCACCCTATCTCTTCCTCCTCCACGTCCTCCCTATCCAATTTTCTCTCCATCTTTCTCCCCTTACTTCTTCTCTTCTTTCATCTCTCACTCTTTTCTACCTCTCTCCTTTTCTCTATCCCCATCTTTCTCTCATTATCATCTCTCCCTTCCTGTCTCTCCGCTCTCCTCCTCTCTCACCTTTTTTCCATCTCCCTCTATCCCTTTTTCCTCCCCCATCTTCCCCATCTAACCTCATTTTCACTACATCCTTCCCATCTTTCTCCCCTTAGTTCTCCTCTTCTTTCTTTACCTCTTTTTTTCTCTCCACATCTTTCTCTCTCATCTCTCCCTTTCTGTCTCTCTGCCCTCCTCTCCTCCTCCTCTTCTCTCTCGCTCACTGCTCCTCCTTTTTCCATTTCACCCTACCTCTTTTTCCTCCCCATCTATCTCATTTTCTCTCCATCTTTCCTATCTCCCCTTAGTTCTTCGCTTCTTTCATCCTTCAGTCTTCTCTACCAGTCTTTCTCTCTCATCATCTCTCCCTTCCTGTCTCTCCTTCTCCATACCCCCTCTCTTTTTTCCATCTCCCCACCTCTTTCTCCCCTTACTTCTTTCATCCCCCACTATTCTCTACCTGTTTATTCCTCTCTATCTCTCTCCCCCTAGTCCCCCTTTCCCCCCTACTCCCTCTCTCTCTCTCTCTCTGCCCTTCCTCTCCCCCTCTCTCCATCTCTCCTCCTCTTCCTTCTCCTCCTCTTTTTCTGCCCTTCCTTCTGGTTTACAGTGACCCAAACTGTACAGTTCCATTGTGCAGCAGCAGAAGTGTGTGGGCAGGCTGACTCACACACTAATGCAGCTCCACAGAAACAAAAAAACGAAAAAACAAAAACAAAAACATAAAAACGACAACATTAAAAACTCGTAAAAAACATAAAACCCAGACCCAAACCCTCCCATCCGTCATCAGCAGCAGTGAAAGAGGTCTGTATGATTCACGGAGCCAGCGAGGTGAGTCTTGATGCTGTGAGTCCACTTTGAGCATATGTTGGATTTCAAAGCAGTATTAGTAATTTGGAAGTGTTGGTATAAAAACAACATTCACAGCCAACTCTATGACAACTCGAATGAAGGATGTGGGGAACAGGACTGGTACAAGGGACTGAGCAGTTTCTCTATTCAAATACATTACTATGAGATGAGGGATACACAAAATACAGCGAAAATATCAGTACTGCAATCAAAAAGCAAGAAAATTAATATGACAACAACTGCTAATGTAGTCTCTTTGTGTTTTTTTAAGTAAAATATTTTAATAAGTCGAGAGTTTTTCTTATTTTGGTGTTTGTTTTAGTTGTTATACATGATTTTGTGTCTTAAAAATGTAAAAAAAAAAACAGATCTGGTTCATTCAAAACAGTCTGCAGCGGTCCAAAGTTATTCCTCACTTGCGTTGTGCATTCACAGCATCCGAATTACTCACCACAATGAGTTTATAAGTGCTTTTCACAACTCTCAGAAACCACACAGGAGTTCTGCGTTGACATAATGTTAACAACTAGCATGCCAACAGTGCACTTCCTGATTATCAGGCGGTAAAACGCTTTATACAATATATCTGCACTGGGGCAAGGCTTTTTTACTCAAAAATATGGGAAAATATTTAAGTGTTAAGTATTTAAGTTTTGTTTTAAAGCTGCACTGCGTAACTTTTTGTTTGAGGGTCCGTCACCTACTTGTTTCTATGGAGATGTCATTGTTCTGCCTGGAATGTTCCACAGTGTGACATTAAACAACTCTACCTTACATTTATTCAATTACAGGTGGTTTTATAGCTCAAAAATACATAGAAAAATGGGTATTCTGACAGAGTGGGGTCGCCTCTCCACAGATCTGACCTGTAACTTGGTCTGGTTTGGTCTCCATGAAGCTAGAAAAGATTTAATGCCATAGTGGGAAACATTCCAGACAAAACAATAACATCTCAGTCCAAATCAGTTATAGAAACACATTTGAACCCAGAAATAGTAACAATTTTGACCCGACCAGACGTGCCTCCATTGTTCCTTTTCTCTCTCCCATAATCCCCTTGTTCTTTTAACTCGAGTTTTGCTCACACTCTTCTGCCCGCTCGTACCCTCTGCCCGCTGTGGTGTTGAAACAAAACCAACCCGCACCAAGCTGGCACTGGCACCCGCTCCTGGTGCCACCAAAACGGCAGGAAAAAGACAAAAAAAAAGAGCCACTTCAGCAGAATCTGACTCCCAAAAGTGCATGTGGTTTTTAAGGGTCCATATTACACTGTTTCCTGATCTGTTATAAGTTTGTTTCATTCACACATGTTTAAGACACAAACCCTGCATATTTAGACTGAGTTTTTGAGCTGAAAACACTCTGTTCCACCTTGTGATGTCATGTGGCAATACAGGAAGTGCTCCACTGTGTTTTTAAACTCTGTACACCTTAACTAGAATCACTTGGATCATTTCAGCCCTGGAATTGCCGATCTCGACTGAACTAAAGGTAAAAGGAGCCGTTAACTTGACAGACTAATAATAAAGGATTGCGCAAACATGTGTGAGTGAACCAAACAAAACAAGCTCCAGAATGTTTATGATGAGGAAACATTATAACAGATCAGAAAAGAGCGCGATATAGGGTCTTTTAATAAACACTGTATCAGATGCCCTTCCCCACTCCAAATTATCCATTTATCTTTTGACTTATGTACTGGATTGTACTTGATGCAGAATTAATATAAACATATAGTAAACTAGTATTTTTATAAGATACTAACATAGTTACTATGAGCAACTATAACTACCACTACCGCAACTGCAACTACTACTACTACAACCACTACTGCAGCCACTACTACTACTACTGCAACTACTGCCACCACTACTACTGCTGCAACTACTACTACTACCACAACTACTTCAGCCACTACTACTATTACTACTACTACTGCAACCACTAATACTACTGCAACTACTACTACTACCACCACCACCACAACTACCGCAACTATTACTACTACTGCAACCACCACTAATACTACTGCAACTACTACTAGTACTACTGCAACTTTAACAGCCCCCAACTACTGCCTCTCTTTAGCACTACATTACTAATAACTGTAATAAGTGTCTTGTATTTCCATGCCGTTCTCCATTTGTTTACCATCTCTCCATCTCTCCGTCTCTCCGTCTCTCCATCTCTCTGTACCGCGGGCTTAGAGGAGCCTGGCAGGTCTGAGTCAGCGCGGGGCACAGATTGGAGGCCCAGCGTGATCCTGGCATCGCTCCGAGGCCCTGGTGAACGGAGGAAGGTAACGCCGCACGCAAACACCACACGCACCAATCAGAGGGCCCGACTCACAGGGACCCACCGCCGATACGAATCAAAGGGGGACAGGGGCACGCTGGCACACGCTGGCACACGCTGGCACACGCTGGCACACGCTGGCAAACGCTGGCACACGCCGATTATCGTGTAACGGTATTGTTTGTACATCTGTATACATGGAGGAGTCAGGGCAGAGCAGCGGGGACTCAAATGGGCGGTGATCGGGCGTTAGATCCTTATTAAAATTTGTATGCCAGGTCAGAATGCCTGTTTTATTAAAATATAGTTAACATATTAATATTTAAGGGGAAAAAATATTCAGGAAGTGCGCAATAGCATGCTAGTTGTTGTTTCTTTGATGACTAAACTGTCTGAAAATTGTGAAAAGCAAACTTGCCTGTAGGTTTTTGTTTTGTTTTGTTTATAATATCACTTCTGGTTCAACACAGACAGCTGGTAAAATTCCGTAATTGTTCATAACATTGACGGTATTTAGTTTTAAAACTCACTGCGACTTCCTGTATTTTTGGACTTTTCTTCTTAACCTTTTCCCACAAACTGCCACTGGACTGATGTTCCACAGTGTGGCATTAAACTAGCTCATGGACACAACAAAATAAAATTAATGTAAATCTGTGGAGCGATCCAGCCATGGTAAAAACATGGACAGCTTTTTTGGTGTTTTTTAAAATCCAGAAATGCAATTAGATCTTGAGACCTAGTTTAGTCCTGGTTTAGTCCTTTTAAAATCCAGAAATACAATTAGATCTTGAGATCTAGTTTAGTCCTGGTTTAGTCCTGGTTTAGTCCTTTTAAAATCCAGAAATGCAATTAGTTATTGAGACCTAGTTTTGTCCTGGTTTAGACTTGCTTTGGACCTGCTTTAATCCTGTTTTAGGACTGGTTCAGACCTGGTTTAGACCTGGTTAGACCTGGCTTAGACTTGTCTTAGGACTGGTTTAGTGCTGGTTTAGTCCTGGCTAGATCTTATTTACCTCTGATTTTCTCCATTTATGATCTATACTACACACAAAAACAAAAAAACATTGTTTGAATATCACTCTACGGGGGGTCTGAGCCCACCTGCTGAAACTGTTACCATGACGAAGATAAAAAAGAGGAAGAGGAGCAGGAGGTAGGGGAAGCGATAAGGGCCAAAACACGGCGGCGTCGAGGAGTCATTACAGTCACGTGACCACAGCTTATGTTACCGTGGTAATGGGCCCGTCTCCAGCGTTCAAACTGTAAATTCAATATGAACGTGCGCACGGGGATCACTCCACTTTCCCCACTTCAATGAACTTCCGAAGATAAGACAACTGGCCTGAGAAAGCACGGATTCACTTATCTCCTCTTATTAGGACCTCCTTTATTAGCGCTAATTTAATGACGATTACTCAACCAAGGGCTCCTAATTTCATAAGGATGTGTTGAGAAAAGCTAATTTGCTGCTAATTCGAAGCACACGCAAGACGGCACGCATCGAGGGAGACGGTATCGCAAATGCTTTTATTTTCACATCAACGTGAGAGTGAATAAAAAGAATAAAAAGCTTCCAAGTATTCAGAAGATGGGCCGAGGAAGTGAGGGAAAGAGAGAGGTCTAGATACATTAGGTTGTTATGAAATGTGCAAGAAAATGAAAAAGTTAGATTGGGTTTCCAAAACACTACCGGCGTCCATCTGCATTATGGATTTGTACGATATCGCTGAGAGAGATGAACAAGTAATACAAGTTTTTTGGCACACACTGGACGTTTACGGTTACAAATTCACAGCAGTAATGTCTTTCCAACAGGATTTGATAAGATTGAAAACGTAAAGAGCTTCCGATGTCACTTAAGATCTCCTCGATTTCGCTCGACTCTCGATTATTAAAAACACAAATTAACTGAAATAATTTGATTAATAGACTCTATCCACGTTTACCGGAAGACATTTGGAAACGAGAATACCGACTTCCGGTGTAGTTACCGACACTGGGCAAGTGATAAAACCGTGGATTCAGAAGCAGCGGACTTTACAACCTGCCCAAAATTTCCATCGGGGGACAGGACTTCCATGTCACGTACACTTGCAGCTGGTTGTAACTGTTGATCGGCCGAACATGACAGAACGCTACTATGACATCTTTTTTTTAATAAAGTTAAGCAAATTATAATACACAAATTAATACGCAATTTATAAAAGGAAAAAGAAGGAATACAATGACATCTAGATGAAGAAAACCGGGCCATTTTCTCAGTTTTCCCAGATTTTGTCAGAGTTACTATCGCCAGCAGAGCCCAAAAGAAGTCGTCATCCGCATGTTTCCAAACGTCTTCCAGTTTTGTGACGTAAACGTGAATAGAGCCCAGATATATTGTATAATAAAGTAAATATCGCAAAGAACTCCTTCACGCTAACCAACTTAACAGGTTTAAAGGGCCCATGTTACGCTATTTTCCAATCTAAGTTATAACGTTTCTTCATCACCAACATACCTGGAGTTGTGTTTTGTTTTATTCACACACAAATCCTGCATATTTAGGCTGAGTTCTTCTCTCAAACACTCAAAACACTGAACAAAAGGTAAAAATGTAGCTGTTAACATCAAAACTACCACTACATGACATCACAATGTGGAACAGAGCATTTTGAGCTTTGGAGATGTAAACAGACTAATAATAAACGGTTACTCAAACATGTGTGAATGAAACAAAACACAACTCCAGGTCAGTTTTTGAGGAAGTAACAACATTATAACATGACTTAAAGCTCTATTTTGAGACACTTAAGTCTATTTTGAGTAATATTGGACCTTTAAACCAGCCCTCGAGTCCCCAGCTCCTTTAACACTGTGATAATCTCATTCTTACAATATATTAATCAATAGTCAATGTACACTACCCGTTCCCATACTCCCATAGTGTCCGACACCTCCAGAGACATGAATGATTCAAATTACCCACAGATCCAAACACACGGCCAAGGATCTCTCATCAATCATGTATGGCCACAATCAAAACGAATTCCTGATGCCTTCGGAAAAAAGAAAGAAAAATGCAATTTTTTTTCTCCCTCTCTCTCAAAAAAAGGTAGATTTTCTAGGACATAACTGCGCAGCTCATAAATTATGGACGATCCGTGCGCTCCAAACAAGAACTCCCAATAGCTTTGACAGCACCGTTCACTTGTTTGCATGTGCTTCTGGGTGTAATAATAGCACAGATTAGGGATGTAACGATATTGAAATCCCTCGATACGATATTTTCACAATTCGGTTCGATATTTATTGTTATATTTTGCAGCGGTTGCTAACAAAACTGTGAATACGCTACTTTTTCCTTTTTAAAAGCCTTTGATACTGTTTTTGTTGCAACTGTTAACCGAAATATGTGTAATTTTTATTCAATAGCACTACATTTTAAACTAACAACACTCGAAATACATGAAATACTTTTACTTTTTACCCTTAATGGTACATTGTGTAACTTTTCTGGTGGAGTATAGTATTAATTCAACTTTTCTATCTTTATGGAGACCAAACTAGACCAAGTTACAGGTCAGATCTGTGGAGATGGAACTCCGCTCACAGAACATAGGTTTTTCTATGTATTTCTGAGCTATAAAACCACCTGTAATTGAATAAATGTAAAGTAGAGCTGTTTAATGTCACACTGTGGAACATTCCAGGCAGAACTATGACGTACCCATAGAAACAAGCAGGTGACAGACCAAAAAACAAAAATGTATATAGTTTAAAGTATTAAAGTACTAATTTAAAGCACATTCTTAAATGAGTAGGTTAATACTTTTACTAGAGTAGACTTTTTCATGTGATACTTGAGTACTTTTTGCTGCACTTCATCCACCGCTGTTTATAAATGAATTCAAAAACACTGGACAATGCCTGGAGTTTGTTGGAGCGTGTGAGAATCCAGATAAGGCTTTTTCTGGCTGTAAAACTGACCCATATTCAATTTAATCTGTCCCAGCGCGGAGACTCCGACTGCTCAGTCATGATCGGGGCTGCTGTGGAGGAAATGGCTTTGTTAGGAGCTCTGGACAACAGAATGGAGCACTGGATAAGCTGTAGCTACCAGAAAACACTGTCTTGTTATAATAAGGTTGAGTATTCGGAAAAGAAAAATACACAATAATGTTACAAGTTTGGACAGAATGTTGTTGAAAC
The DNA here is from genome assembly GCA_029959045.1 of Taenioides sp. WSHXM2023. Taxonomy (NCBI): domain Eukaryota; kingdom Metazoa; phylum Chordata; class Actinopteri; order Gobiiformes; family Gobiidae; genus Taenioides; species Taenioides sp. WSHXM2023. Next base: position 13,081,523 of record CM057107.1, on the reverse strand, counting down.
TGACTGAAATTTCAAACTTGATTTCAATGCTAAGGAAAAGGTTGTTTTTTTATATTGCCATGTATTTTTTGAGACTTTTCTTGAGACATTTCTCCTATTGGTTAACAAATCATGGTCTAAGCAAGTGACAGGTGGGTTTAAAGGTCCTATATTACACAAAATTGACTCTTTTTGAGCTTTTTGTCATGTTATAATGTTGTCAAAAACATACCTGGAGTTGTAACACTTTATTATTAGTCTGTCTACATCTCCAAAGCTCAAAATGCTCTGTTCCACCTTTTGATGCCATGAAGTGGTAGTTTTCAAGTTTACTGCTACCTTTTACCTTTAGTTCAGTAGAGATTGGCACTTCTTCAGCTGAAATCATACAAATGATTCTCGTGAAGGTGAATCAGGAGTTTAAAAACACTTAATATGGAAAACAGGGTAATATGGAAGAAGAAGCCAGCTTGAGTAAAGATAACTATGTGAACTGTGATCAAAACAAAATTAACTACATTGTGGTTGTAATAGTTTTAGCTGTTGCAAAAAGTAAATTAGTATTTTAGATTTTGTCATAATGTTTAATCCAGATGCCTATAGCCAACCCCACAGACCATTATTCAGCACTGGTGTTAAAACTACCGTAAAGGGAGTCTTGCCATTAGCATTACAAGCGACATTATTTTACACTTCTGCATTTTCCATCTATTTTAATCACTTGTGGGCTCATAAAAATCTCCAGTTAACTCCTTGGGCTCTGTGTGATTGTATATGTTTTTACAGCTCCTATAAAAACACCAAATGTCCTGTTCTACACGAGAATCCCCATTTGCTCCAGCAAAGATAAACGTCAAAAATGAAATGGACGAATGGCTCTTTGCTAACGTCGCAGATTTTCAACTTTAAATTAATTTTTTTTATTTATTTAGTATTTTTATTAACTTATTCTTTTATGTTTTAACTTTGTTATTTTATATATATATTTTTTTATTTAGTCACTTTACACATTTATTTGAGTAAAAATATGTAAATAAAAATATATGTATTTACTATTTATTTTGTTATTTTATTATTTTTTATTTAACTTGTTATTTTATTGTATTATTTAATTACATTATTTTATCATTATTTGTATTTAGTCGGTGTTTATGTATTTATTTTTAATTTTTTATGCATTTTTATTATTTTTATTTTTATTATTTTTTTGTCAGGAGAGATAGAGCCAAACAGTGACATAATGTATAGCTGTGTACTCCATCTGAACTGCACGCGCTCAGTAAAGCAATTCAGGAGCAATTTGGAGACTCTCCCCTGGGACCCCCCCATGGCCGTATATCATCTCTGTGTGAGGGAATCCCTATGCAAACCCCCCCACCTACCCACCCCAGCCCCCCGCACCGCCCCTGCCGTCCCTGCCGCTCCTGCCGAGGGTAAAAATAGACTGTCCCTTATTGAGAGCAAGATTGAATTGAGGGCTTTGCGAATGTGCCGGCCCGTTAATACGAGCGGGGCGGACCACCGACTGTCTAATTCTGATGATGTACAGCCCTAATAACAAGTCTGACAAACTAAATGAGAGGGGAGAATCAACTGGGTACATTTATACGGCAAGACAACAGGAAAAACATCAGATCTGGTTTGTACAGTTGCGAATACAGGGTGGGCTTTGAATAAAAATAAACTACCGCGTCATGACATCACAAGGTGGAACAGAGCGTTTTGAGCTTTGGAGATGTAGACACTAGACAGACAGATGTGTGAATGAAACAAAACACAACTCCAGGTCTGTTTTTGAGGAGGTAACAGCTTTATAACATGGCTTAAAGCTCACAAGAGTAAATTCTGCGTAATATAGGACCTGTAACTGCAGCCTTGCTACCAATCTGCACCTACAGCTCCGAGCTATAGCATCGACAAGGTGGATAAAAGTGTCTTGCCCAAGGACAACAGTCTGTGCACCAACCTGGGGCAGTGTAATTAGTTTAATTTAAATTGAATCGAGCTCTAACCCACTCAAATTGCCAATGATGAGCTTGGGGCTTTTTGTCCAGAAGTTTATAGGCAATCCTCTGTCAGGAAAAGTTTGGAGGAAGAAATTACACAACTTCAGTTTTTGTTAAGAAAGTTTGATTTTATAAAGCTGGTTAAAGCTGAATTAAAGGTGAACTATGTAACTTTCGGTTGGGGGGTCCGTCACCTACTTGTTTCTATGGATATGTCATTACAATGTTCCACAGTATGACATTAAACAGCTCTACATTACATTTATTCAATTACAGCTGGTTTTACTGCTCAAAAATACCTAGAAAAACAGGCGCTCTGACTGTGAGCGGGGTCGCCTCTCCACAGATCTGACCTGTAACTTGGTCTGGTTTGGTTTCCGTGAAGATAGAACGGTTTAATATCATAACATGTGAACTGACTCATGGTTCAAAATCAAGTATCAAGTAAAAATGTTGTTTTTTTGTTAAAATAATGTAACATATGATATCTATGTAACGATATCCAAATCTCACAGTGCCATATTTATCGATTTTGTGTGTGTGTTTGCGTGTGTTTAGGCAAAAAAAATTGTGAATACGCCACTTGTTCCTTTTAAATGCCTTGGCAAGCCTTTTGTCCTGTTAAAATCCGAAGAATTAAGATTTTAAAGTGCTTAATAAGTCGTTTCTTCATGTAGTCTGCGCTGAAACGGAGCAAAGGGTCATGGTCTGTGTAGTTTTTTTAGCTATTGCTGCATCATAAAAATGAACTTAACCAAAGATATTACTGTGAGACTTTGGACAATACAATACCTTTGCGATAAAGGTATTAAATTCTCGGTTAAAGCGGGATTCACTATTTCAATACATGTTTAAGTACAGGCTGTGAATGCAAATGCAGAGCTCTAATCAACGTCCCGAAAGTGTGTCGAAAATAAAAGCTGCACCCAAGGGCTCGGAACAACATCCTGCTCTTTTGTTTTTACGGTAGAGGCAGGATCTGATGTTCGGCGCAGACAGGTGTAGTGATGTGTTCAGGGTCTGCGCGTGTTTCTGTCACTCGGGTCACGCTCCAGTTTGTCAAAATGGAGGGAGCAAAAAAGAGGAAGAAAAAGAGAAAAAGAGGAGAAGAGAAGCAGCTGCTGTGTAGGTAAACATCTGCATAATAACAAGTCTGAAAACTACATTAAATACAGTTTGACTTCAACTAATTCAAAATATGTGCATTGTAGTAGTAGTAGTAGTAGTAGTATTAGTAGTAGTAGTAGTAGTAGTAGTAGTAGTAGTAGTAGTGGAAGTAACAGTAATAGTAGTAGCAGTACAGCTGTAGTAGGTAGTGGGTAGTAGTAGCAGTAGTAGTAGCACAATTGTAGTAGTAGTAGTGATAGTGTTGGTAGTGGATGTAGTAATTGTAGCAGTAGTGGTGGTAGTAGTAGTAGTAAGTAGTTCTAGTAGGCAGTAGTAATAGTAGTAGCTGTAGCTGTAGTAGTAGTAGTGGTAGTACTACTAGTAGTAGCAGTAGTCGGTAGTAGTCGGCAGTAGTAGTAAAAGTAGCAGTTGTAGTAGTAACATCTGTAGCAGATGTAGTAATTGTAGTAGTAGTAGTAGTAGTGGCAGTAGTTGTAAGTAGTAGTAAGTCGTGTCTAGCAGTAGAAATAGTAGTAGTAGTATTAGTTGTATCTTAGCAGTTATCAGAAGTAGCTGCACTGCCCTTGTACATCCCTTAAGGCTACAAAATATAAATACAAAAACAGCCTGGAGCAATAAAACACCAACGTCAGCCCCTTTACACGGTTTATTTCACAACAAGAACTTCTCATGTACTTGAGTATTGAGTATTTGAGAAGTATTTGTACTTCATTCACATAATAACAAATGAAGAGACTATTTAAAGTACTGCTATAGAAACCCAGTTACCCACATGTTCAAGGTACAGTCTCACACTACACTACACACTTGAAGCATCTTTCTAGTGCGACTATTTGTAGCGCAAAAACCTCTCCACTACCCATGATCCTCTCTGGGGGCCCCCGCTCTCTCCCGGACACCTGCTGCGCTGTCTGCAGGGTTGAGCTGTTAATTAGGTAACATCGGTACGTGCGCGCTAACTAGACGGCTTCCTCTGACAGCGCCGGCGTGTTTCACAGATGTTTCCCGGGCGCTAACGGCGTAGCGGTGGCGGGCTACGGGGGGCTATTAACTGCCCCGAGACACGGCCAACACCTGCCCCCTTACCCCCCAACAGCCAATCAGAAATGAGGAAAAAAACGTGACGGATGTATCATAGCAACAAAGCTCGAGAAATGTATTTAACGTGATAAAAGTAAGTGTTCCCAATGAAGGTGAAGTTATAGTTAAAGATGCATTGCGTAACTTTTTGGGTGGGGGTCCGTCACCTGCTTGTTGCTATGGATATGTCATTGATCTGCCTGGAATGTTCCGCAGTGTGACATTAAACAGCTTTACTTTACATTTATTTAATTACAGGTGGTTTTATAGCTCAAAAATACCTAGAAAAACAGGTATTCTGACTGTGAGCGGGGTCGCCTCTCCACAGATCTGACCTGTAACTTGGCCTGCTTTGGTTTCCATGAAGATAGAAAGGTTTAATGCCATACTGAGAAACTTTCTAGACAAAGCAACAACATCTCCAAAGTTACACAATGCAGCTTTAAACAGATGTGGCCAAGACTGATGCTGGGGTCACCTTAGAATTGGACCTTGGAAAACTGTTCTGGAATACGACTGAAAGAGTTGAACAATTTGGGAAAAATGTTAAATTCAGATTTTTTTTTTTTATTATTTTTTTTTTTTTTTGGACAAGAATTGTGATCAGATTTGCAATTTATGTGTGTAACTTTTCTGTTGGAGGGCCTATCAAATGCTTTTCTCCATGGAGATGTTCTTGCTTTGTCTGGAATGTTTCGCAGTATGGCATTAAACCTTTCTATCTTCATGGAGACCAAACCAGATCAAGTTGCAGGTCAGGTCTGTGGAGAGGCGACCCCTGCTCAGTCATAATCCCTGTTTTCTAGGTATTTTTGAGCTGTAATTGAAAAAAATGTAAGGTAGAGGTGTTTAATCTTATACTGTGGAACATTTGAAGTAGAGCAATGACGTATCCATAGAAACAAGCATCTATATTTAGCTCCACAATGTATCACACTTCAAAATTTGTAATCGTGAACAGGCCTAGTGACGCCTATGCAACCTTCCTGTCTCCATGGCGATGTTATTGCTTTGTCGCTAATGTTCCGTAATATGGTATAGGGAACGGGACCAATTTATTTACCCTGATAGAATTAAGTGTATCTAATGAAGCGAAAATGAGGTACGGGTGTGAACAGATGTGGCCGGGACTGATGCTGGGGTCACCTTAGAATTGGACCTTGGAAAAGTGTTTGGGAATACGCTACGAAAGGGCTGGAGAATTCGGGAAAAAATTTAAAATTCCAATTTTCTGACAAGCATTGAGATTAAGATTATGTTTTAATAATAGGATTCTGTTCACATTTTATAGTAGTAGTAGTGATAGTAACAACTGATTTAGTAATTGTAGTACTAGTGGCTGTAGTCGCAGTAGTAGTAGTAGTAACATTTTGGTGTTTATGGAGGAAAATGTGGTACTTAAACTGCAGCCTTTGCGATTTGCTAATTTCGTTGTAATTTTTAGGATGTACTTAAAAAAACTGCCAATTGAGTCGATTCAAATTGTGATTAATTTTGCAATCCTAGTGTTTTGTTTGATAAAGAAAATACACTATAAAGGTCAACATTTCAATATTTAGACAATTGGGACCAAATTTCAGACCAGGAAACCACAAAAAAAAAAATCCAGTATTCCAAAAATCAACCATCAATCAATAACAACACACCATTGCGGTACATATGACAAATAGCTCCAACAAAATGGCCGAATGTCTGGAAAGCTAAATGACAGATTGTGGATTGACTTTTCCCTACAAGGCCCTTTTCCCTTTTTAAACGAGGCCCCATCCGGCTCCCTTGGGTGCTCCATTACCGTGTGCCGTGTGGTTGACAGCTGACCTAGTGTTTTTGCTCCGCTCATACTTTACCTGCCCTCTTTTATTTGCTACAACCGAACAGCAGCTGGAGACGAGCGCGGAGATGGAAGCAGGTCATCCGCTGTCAATTTGAGATTTCCCCGGGCGATAGACGCGAGCTCTTAAAGGCACAGGCAGCAACAAGTTCATTAAACTGGGACTGACAAAGACGACTCACTGGGTTATTCCTTACAAATTACTACTACTACTGCGACTGCTACTGCGGCTACTGCTACAAGTCATGTTTCTGTTCAGGAGGAGTATGTGGATCAGACTGTTAAAGCTGCACTATGTAACTTTTCTGGTAAAGGCAATGCAAACTTCTCGTCTCTTTGTCTGTAATCTTCAGTCATATGATATTAACATTGACCAATATCCATCCATTTTGTTTGGGTCAAGCCGCTCCATATTTGAAAACTTTAACTTTACGTTTTTTGTTTTTTTCTTTTGAAGTAGTAGTACAAATGCGACTGCACAGCTCTCGAATCCAGTTTGTAGTAAAACAGGGATGTGGATAAGTTTAGAATAAATTAAAATTAGATCATTTAAGAAACGTAATCAAAATCTGCCCTCATTATCAGTCCAAAAATATCAATCGGTATCTCGTCGGCCATGAAAAAAACCTGTATCAGGTACAGGTGACCAAATTATAGGTCAGATCTGTGGAGAGGCGATCTCACACACTACTCATAAACCAGAAGTGCTCGCCCACTGGAGCTCCCCTTTCTAAATCTCAGCGATCATCCCTTCATCCTACATCTCTTCTCTCTCCCCCTTCCTCTCGTTCCTATTCCCCTCTTTCTCTCCCGCTCTATCTCCCCCACATCTTCCCCTCTCTCCCTTCCTCCTTCTCTCCCCCGCCCTCTTCCTCTCTCCCTTCCTCCTTCTCTCCCTCTCTCTCCCCCTCTATCCCTCCCTCTCTCCCCAATCTTCCCCTCTCTCCCTTCCTCCTCTCCCTCTTTCCCGCTCTCCCTTCCTCCCTCTCTCCCTCTCTCTCTCCCCACATCTTCCCCTCTCTCCCTCCCTCTCTCTCTCCCCACATCTTCCCCTCTCTCCCTTCCTCCCTCTCTCCCTACATCTTCCCCTCTCTCCCTTCCTCCTCTCCCTCTTTCCCTCTCTCTCCCCCTCCCTCCCTCTCTCTCTCCCCACATCTTCCCCTCTCTCCCTTCCTCCCTCTTGCCCCACATCTTCCCCTCTCTCCCTTCCTCCTCTCCCTCTTTCCCTCTCTCCCTTCCTCCCTCCCTCTCTCCCTCCCTCTCTCTCCCTCTTTTCCTCTCTCCCTCCCTCCCTCTCTCCCCCTCCCTCTCTCTCTCTCTCTCCCTCCTTCTCTCCCTCTCTCTCTCCCTCTCTCTCCTCCCTCCTTCTCTCCCTCTCTCCCTCCTTCTCTCACTCCCTCTTTTCCTCTCTCCCTCTTTTCCTCTCTCCCTCTCTCCTCCCTCCTTCTCTCCCTCCCTCCCTCCTTCCCTCCCTCCCTCTCTCTCTCCCTCCCTCCCTCTCTCTCTCCCTCTCTCTCTCCCTCTCTCTCTCCCTCTCTCTCTCCCTCCTTCTCTCCCTCCTTCTCTCCCTCCTTCTCTCCCTCTTTTCCTCTCTCCCTCCCTCTCCCTCCCTCCCTCTCTCCCTCTCTCCCTCCCTCCCTCCCCCCCTCCCCCCCTCCCTCCCTCCCTCCCTCTCTCCCTCCCTCCCTCTCTCTCTCCCTCCTTCTCTCCCTCTTTTCCTCTCTCCCTCTCTCTCCTCCCTCCTTCTCTCCCTCCCTCCCTCTCTCCCTCTCTCTCCCTCCCTCTCTCCCTCTCTCTCCCAACCTCCCTCCCTCTCTCCCTCTCTCTCCCTCCCTCTCTCCCTCTCTCTCCCAACCTCCCTCCCTCCCTCCCTCTCTCTCTCCCTCCTTCTCTCCCTCTTTTCCTCTCTCCCTCCTTCTCTCCCTCTTTTCCTCTCTCCCTCTCTCTCCTCCCTCCTTCTCTCCCTCCCTCCCTCTCTCCCTCTCTCTCCTCCCTCCTTCCCTCCCTCCCTCTCCTCCCTCCCTCCCTCCCTCTCCTCCCTCCTTCTCTCTCCTCCCTCCTTCCCTCTCTCCCTCTCTCTCTCCTCCCTCTCTCTCTCCTCCCTCCCTCCCTCCCTCTCTCACTCCCTCCCTCCCTCCCTCCCTCTCTCCCTCTCTCTCTCTCCCTCCCTCCTTCCTTCCCTCCCTCTCTCCCTCTCGAGGCCAATTACGTTCCATCAGGCAGAAGTTGGCTCCTGCATTAAAGACACGGGGGCATATTAATCCGCACGTACAAACGGCGGCTCTTTTCACAGCGCCGCACGAACCCTCGCCACATCGTTATGGCGACACAGATGGGGCTTTTGCTTCACGGGACCTCAACGCGGAGCTCACATGATAAATGAGTTTACCTCGGTGATGGGAGAAGATACAGCGGATTATCAATTATGCATCAGCAGTGACTTTTGACGTCTAATTAACCTTGTAAAGAGTTGTCATGGAAACACTGTATGTATTTGTAATGTATTTGTAATGCTGGAGCTTGGGGTAATGACACGAGTGCGACATGGGCCAGAATGGGATAAAATGACACAAATGCAGGTTTAGCAGCTTTTAAGGGAAGGTGACGGATACTGGAGGAATATGCAAAGGCTGAATTAAGATACAGAACTAATTTAAAGGTGTAACTTTTCTGCTGGAGGGTCTGTCACCTGATTTTCTCCATCGAGATCTTACTTTTTGTCTGGAATGTTTCACAGTATGGCATTAAACGTTCTATCTTCATGGGGACCAAAGCAGGCCAAGTTACAGGTCTAGGTCATTTTTGCACAATAGATGCAAGGGAGATCTCTATGTCATATTGTGGAACATCTGAAGCAGAGCAAAGACATATCCATAGAAACAAGACAAAAGTTACACAGTGCACCTTTAATAATTATAATTTTCTTATTTTTGTACAATCCAGCATTTCTGAAAAACTTTGGATGTGGGCCGTGTGTGTGTATTTCCTGAGAAAATTCCTATCCAATCAGGGAACGGGAAAATTAAAATTATGTGATGTGATTTGTGTGACATCACCCATAGCGTTCAGCTCCAGTCAAATGAAGCTCACCACGGCCAGCAGTTACAGGGTTGAATTTGAAGCATATTAGGAGTGCCATATTAGGAAAAGGAATATGCAGAATGGGTTAATGCGAACATTTTAAGACCAAAATGAGATGGAGCTGGAAGTGCTCCCATGCTCACTTCCTATTTGGAACGTGGCAGCTGGCAGGTTAGCGATGTCCTTTTATATAAACAGTCTATGAAACAGACCACTTTAAATCCCAATAGAAAGTTATTTTAACAGTCCATTATTCGAGACAATACTGCCGCTAACTCATGCTCCAAACCCTGCTGTGATTCCCTCTATCTTACACTTTAATGCCAGGAACACTTGGACTGAACACCACTGCAAAACGGTTGCATAATTAACCATGAGCACAAACTTTCACTGATTACGCAAGCTTCAGATTTTCGGGTCCAAAACAGTAGCTGGGATCTGGGTTAACCCTGATATTTCTTTCTTTCAGCTTTGCAAAAACACTGGCGCCACAATTTTGCAATTCACCGTTTTGTAAAAGCCCAAAACAGTTTGAAAATGAGGCCAACCTGCTCCTTGGTGCTTTACTGGGCCACCTGCCAACAATAAGGCGCAGACAGGGACTTTATTACCCTGTCTTAGCTAAATCTTTAGGGAACATAGACAAAAAAAATAAATTTCCTGAATATATTTTGACATTTTACCCTGCTTTTTAAAGATGCACTATGTAACTTCTAAGGCGGAGCGTCCACTGCTTGCTTGTCTCCATGGAGATGTTATTTTTTTTTTGTCTGGAATGTTCCACAGTAGGGCATTAAACATACAGTATCTCCTTGCATTTGTTCAGGCGTTTCATAGCATATCAAAAAATACCATGTACAGGCTTGCTTCTCCGTAGATCTGACCGTTAACCTGTCTTCATTGTGATGACCGTGCACCTTTAAAGAGCCCATATTACATCCTCAACACAAACGTACCTGGAGTTGTGTTTTGTTTTTTGTTTCAGGAAGCTGTTAATTTAAAAACTACCGCTTCATGACATCACAAGGTGGAACAGAGCATTTAGAGCTTTGGAGATGTAGACAGACCAATAATAAAGTGTTACTCAAACGTGTGTGAATGAAACAAAACACAACTCCAGGTATGTTTTTGATACTCGGCTTGAAGCTCAGAGTCGGTTCTGTGTAATACAGGACCTTTAACTAATCCCGCTCTCCTTCTCCCACACACACAGGTGGGTGGATAAACGGGAGCTGGCTGCGTTTATATGTATTTAGTCTGTGACCGTTTTGTCCTACCTTTTCACTCACAGCAGCTCTAATTTGGTGGTGCTAGTGATGACTTTGACATGGGGACGGTAATGGCTTGAAGTAATACACTGTCATTATGAAGGAGGTTCAAATGATAAAACAAAAAAACCTCAATGCCCACAGCCTTAAAAGGTCCTTTATTAAGCTAAATTGAGTCTTGTGAGCTTTTAGTCTTGTTATAATGTTGTTATCTCATCAAAAACATACCTGGAGTTGTCTTTTGTTTAGTCTGTCTACATCTCCAAAGCTCAAATTGCTCTGTTCCACCTTGTGATGTCATGAAGCTGTAGTTTCCAAGTTAACAGCGACCTTTTCACGTATTGTTTAGTAGAGATTGGAAATTCCAGCTCTGAAATCATCCAAATGATTTTAGTGAAGGTGTATGGAGCTTACAAACATGGAGCACTTCCTGTATCCTGTATGAAAAAAAACTCCAGTTATGTTTGTGTATGACATCATAAGGTGGAACATCGTGTTTTCTGTTTAGGAGAAGAAGGAACTGTGAACATGAGAGAATGAAACAAAACACAACTCCAGGTGTGTTTGTGATGAAGAAACAACATTATAACATGACTTAAAGGTGCATTGTGTCTTTTCTGGTGAACCATCCTTCATGAAGACCAAACCAGATCAAGTTACAGGTCAGATCTGTGGAGAGGCGACCCCGCTCACAGTCAGAATGCCTGTTTTTCTAGGTATTTTTGAGCTATAAAACCACTTATAATTGAATAAATGTAAAGTAGAGCTGTTTAATGTCGCACTGTGGAACATTCCAGGCAGAGCAATGACATATCCATAGAAACAAGCAGACAAAAAGTTACATAATGCACCTTTAAAGCTTACAAGAGTCCATTTTTGCGTTTAAACCTATAACCAAAAGTATATAGCTCTATCTGCTGAATGCACGCATTAAAATATCTTTCCTAGCTCCTCTCACAAATCCTCCTCTCTGACGTCTCTTTTTTTTTACCTCCTCTGTGTATTTTGACAGCCCTGCCATGGAATCGGTTGAAGTTTCTAATGAAAGCAGCCCCATCTCTGCTTCTGCATCTAGTTTTGAAGCACACACAGCTCTACCAGCAACAGAACCTATTTAGCCAGTCTCTGATCTCACTCCGCGTCGAAAAAACCCAACCCTCAGAGGTGATTAGCGCACCTTCTTCCAGCCAGCATCTGCCCCAGCACAGAAACTCGCCCTGTCAAGCTGCCCCTGCCAGGTGGGGTCCCGCGAAACCCCAAAAAGCCAGCCCCCGCCTTCCCTCTCCCCGAGCCGCCTCACTCAGTTTCTCTTTGATCGCGCGCCTGTCTCGCTTTTGACGCTGGATGAGACGCGTTTCTGAAAAGTTAGCGAGTCCTCCCTGGGTTTTTGCAGTCTTAACATTTTAGTTTTTTAGAAGAGATGCCATTTTAAGATGCTATCGGTTAAAGGTGCACTGTGTAACTTTTCTGGTGGAAGGTCCGTCAAATGTTTTTTGCAGATCACACAAACAATGCAAATAGTCCAGTACTTCATCATAACATAGCAGCTTTACAAAGGACAAAATCAGATCCTCCCCCATGTTCGATTCATCCTTTACTCCTCACTTCTTTATCTGTCTTTTTGTTGATCCTGAATGACCTTTCACCCTGTGCGCCTCTCCTACACTGACCTTTAAACGGAGCTCTTTGTCCTCCTCACACAATGGTGAAAAATTGCCTTGGGCTCATTTAAAAAGACAGATACATGCTCACAGTACAGATGCAGGGGAAGAGTCTTTGTACATGTAACATCAAACCAAAAAGAGACAAGTAAAAATGGGGTATTATGAAAAATCGACTCTTTGGAGCTTTCTACCATGTTATAATGCTGGTCCCTCATCAAAAATATACATGCAGAGTAAATTTTCCATTCATTTTTCCCATAGACTTTTCAAAAAATTCTAATATTAAGAGTTCAAAGACATCGCGGAGGCTAAGCAGCTACATGCTAATTAATAATAAATCCAAAAAGCACGTTTCAAACTCAAGATTCGGCGAAATGCTTTAATAACTTAAGAGGTTTGTAATGTTTCAGAAGCAGATTTTAAATAGAATAAAGCGTTCAAACTTTGGAACCCTCCTTATAGTTAGCAATGCTTGACAATTTCCATAAATATACAAAAGCACGATACAGAAGAATATACTACAACTTCACAAACCTGACACGATGTGCAGTAGTTTCATTATCGGTATGATTGCACTATACAGATATAGTGCAAATTAATTCACAAAGTGAGATCTCAGTTGTCCCTTGGTTAATCAAACTAGGACTAAACCAAGTCTAAAGCAGGTCTAAACCAGAACTAAACCAGGTCTAAAGCAGGCCTAAACCAGGACTAAACCAAGTCTAAAGCAGGTCTAAACCAGGTCTAGATCAGGACTAAACCACGACTAAATCAGGACTAAAACAGGACTAAATCAGGTCTAAACCAGGTCTCAACTCAAGTCTGAACTAGGTCTAAATCAGGATTAAACCAGGTCTAAAGCAGGTCTAAACCAGGACTAAGCCAGGTCTAAATCAGGACTAAATCACGACTAAATCAGGACTAAAACAGGACTAAAACAGGAGTAAATCAGGTCTAAACCAGGTCTCAACTCAAGTCTGAACTAGGTCTAAATCAGGACTAAACCAGGTGTAAACCAGGTCTAAACTCATGTCTGAACTAGGTCTAAATCAGGACTAAACCAGGTCTAAAGCAGGTCTAAAGCCCTAAACCACAACTAAATCAGGACTAAAACAGGACTAAACCAGGTCTAAACCAGGTCTAAACTCCAGTCTGAACTAGGTCTAAATCAGGACTAAACCACGTCTACAGTAGGACTAAATTAAGTCTACATCTGGAATGAACCAGGTCTAAATCAGGACTAAACTATTTCTAAATGAGATCTAAAGCAGGACTTGCTGATTGTGTTATGACAGCGTTCTGAAGGGGGAGTGACTTAGCATGAGGAACGTCAAGAGCGTCAAAAACTGAACTGAAAAGTACGCCGTTTTTGCCAAATATAAACAATAAAAGGCAACATGGTGATCTAAATATGTTATGTGTTAGTAAATATAATACTCCATATAAGCGTAATACCTCCTCTTTAAAATACGCTGCTCATGTTTCCTTTTTTTAGAATGTGCTGACAAAAACCTAGCCTTATTTTAGCATAATTAGCATTTCTCGTTTAAATAAAGCAACATTTCTAACACTGACTCCCCGTAATTACGCCTCAGGTTTGCTCCGTTGGGTTAGCAAGGTTTGTTTTAACAGCTCAAGTGAAAACGAATGCCGAGAGGAGCTTAACAAGTTTTTTATCACAAACTGCAGATTTTTATGGAGAAAAGAAATGTCTAAAAACTGCCGCAACTTCCACTAGGCATTGTGGGTATTCGTGGTTATGATGTAATGTTAGACTGATCTGACTGTAAAACTGGACTGTGTAACTTCTCTAGTGGAGGAGCAGCTATGTTCGTTTTTTGTCTCCATGGAGATTTTATTGCTTCATCTTGAATGTTCTACAGTACGGCATTAAACGTATCTTTTTAGCATTTATTTCAGTTTCCACAAATGTTGAACGATTATTTGTTGGGGATTGGCTCCACAAACTGTGCCACACTTGAAGTTCTTCCAAATGAGCATCACTTTCTGAAGCTAATGCGAAAGAATAACGTCATTTTTGTTTTTTTGTGTTTTTATACTGACAGACATTGCACTTTCTGTGGATAGGATAAGTATTTACATATATATTAACCATAAACCAGGTCAACAAATGTTTTATAGCTCCTTTTTCAGTACTTTTTGCATAATATCAGACCTTTAAAACTGCAAATTCCACCACAGACTTACAACCTTTCTCTTCCAGCTCAATTTTTAACTATAGGAGTTCAATAATGTTATTTTGAGCTTATGGATAAAACGGATGAAGCATTTACCCATAAACTCGTCTCCGTTTGCTCCTCTCCGTGTCCCCGTGGTCGTAGATGCAGGTAGTTACTGTTTTGGGAGCTGGTAGATTCAATATGGCCCTTCACTGTCACCATCCCAACCAAACTCGCTCATTATCCTTTTCCCTGCGGAGACAAGCCCCCTATGCTCAAACAGCAAAGCATTCTGGGACATATTGGACTACCACACTGCCAGCGAAATGTCAAAACGCGGTGTAAAAATAACAAGCAGCTTGACCAGTCATGTCGGCCAGCAAGAAAAAATAAAAATTGGCCATCTTTGCTTGCAGATCCTTCGCGGGTCCAGAGAGAGATATGGTGCAAATTAATTCAAAAAGTGGGTTCCCAGTTGTCTTGTCCCTTGGTTGATCAAACTAGGACTAAACCAGGTCTAAACTAGGACTAAAGCAGGTCTAAACCAGCACTAAACCAGGTCTAAAGCAGGTCTAAACCAGCACTAAACCAGGTCTAAAGCAGGTCTAAACCAGCACTAAACCAGGTCTAAAGCAGGTCTAAACCAGCACTAAACCAGGTCTAAAGCAGGTCTAAAGCAGGTCTAAAGCAGGTCTAAAGCAGGTCTAAAGCAGGACTAAACCAAGTCTAAAGCAGGACTAAACCAAGTCTAAAGCAGGTCTAAAGCAGGTCTAAAACAGGACTAAACCAAGTCTAAAGCAGGTCTAAAGCAGGTCTAAAGCAGGACTAAACCAAGTCTAAAGCAGGTCTAAAGCAGGTCTAAAGCAGGTCTAAAGCAGGTCTAAAGCAGGTCTAAAGCAGGTCTAAAACAGGACTAAACCAAGTCTAAAGCAGGCCTAAAGCAGGTCTAAAGCAGGACTAAACCAAGTCTAAAGCAGGTCTAAAGCAGGTCTGAAGCAGGGCTAAAGCAGGTCTAAAGCAGGACTAAACCAGGACTAAACCAACTCTAAAGCAGGTCTAAAGCAGGTCTAAAGCAGGACTAAACCAAGTCCAAAACAGGTCTAAAGCAGGACTAAACCAAGTCTAAAGCAGGTCTAAAGCAGGACTAAACCAAGTCTAAAGCAGGTCTAAAGCAGGTCTAAAACAAGACTAAACCAAGTCTAAAGCAGGTCTAAAGCAGGTCTAAAGCAGGACTAAACCAAGTCTAAAGCAGGTCTAAAGCAGGTCTAAAACAAGACTAAACCAAGTCTAAAGCTGGTCTAAAGCAGGTCTAAAGCAGGACTAAACCAAGTCTAAAGCAGGTCTAAAGCAGGTCTAAAGCAGGTCTAAACCAAGTCTAAAGCAGGTCTAAAGCAGGTCTAAAGCAGGACTAAACCAAGTCTAAAGCAGGTCTAAAGCAGGTCTAAAGCAGGACTAAACCAAGTCTAAAGCAGGTCTAAAGCAGGTTTTAGACCTGCTTTAGACCTGCTTTAGACCTGCTTTAGACCAGGACTAAACCAGGTCTAAATCATCTTTTACTAGTTGCTGGTGCCTGGAGCAGATCCTTGGTGGGTACAGACATAGATATAGTGCAAATTAATTCAAAAACTAAACTCCCAGATGTCTTGTCCCTTGGTTGATCATCTGCTGCCTGCACCAGCTCGGGGGACAGATAGCACGTTTTTGGCGTGCTAGTTAGCGTTAGCACCCGGACCCAATTATATGGTGTGGAGATGCAGCTGCAGTGGCAATGGCTATTAATTTTAATCAGAATTTAAAATAGGACCAGAGAGTAAACAGGGAATTTGAGTTTATGTAGGTTTTTGTATTAGAGCCAAGAGCTAATCAGAACTAAATCAGGTCTAAATCAGGACTAAACCAGGTCTAAATCAGTTCATCAACGCACTTAATCAAAACTAACCCTAAACTCCATCAGCACTACCCCATCAAAGACTCCACTGTACAGAATAAAGCTCACTCTGTAACTTTCCTAGACCCGTACCACTGATTGAAAAGCCCCTGATATCAACTGGAGCTGCTTGCGAGCTCACTGGGTTGTTTTGTTCGTGCAGAAGAAAGACAGCCAAGACCGGAGCTGAGAGCGGTTGCCATGGCGAGCAATTAACTAAGTGCTTCTACTGTGGTGGGCTTTATGTTCCAATTACAGACCGTCATTTCAAACGGTGACTTCTGTGCCGCCATTGTAGTTTAGTCTTGTTCAGATCGACATTTGAAAATCGCTGTATCTGCCCATACTTTATGTTAAAAGCTTGTGTGTTACCAAAATACCCACTTCTCTGCACTCATTAACTTCTGTCAGCCATGTCCGTTTATGGATACAGATATTTTTATAAACTAATTTCACAACAAGTGACTGAGGATGGTGAAGCTCAATAGCCAAAGACGTAACTAAAGATGTAGAATATATTTGAGGAAAGATATTGCAAGGTAGGGCCAATGCCTCTAGTATAGGGATCCAGTTTTTTCAATTCCGATACCGATTTTGATACTATAGCTTTAAACATCTACCAATACCAGAGCAGAGACTGAAAACAGCATTTATTTCCTAAACTGATCCAAGTGTGTTGTGTAGCTGTTATTTATTTCTAAGGAACTACAGAAAAACTTTATATAAAAAAAAAAAAAAAAATCAAACATCTGAAGACTTTCTGGATAACTACGACCCCTAAATAGTCTTATTACGTTGATTTACCAACCAGGATATCCGATATCTCTACTCTAGTACAGTATGATTTTGTGCATTTATTACAGACAAAATAGCCAAATAAAAACCCCGTGATCGTGTAGAGTTAATACGAACATTTTAAGACTGAAATGAGGAGGCTCACAGCAGCAGCTGCAGAGAGAGGGGTGACCATTTTTCAATGTCAGTTGGAGTCGATGGAGCCGGAAGCGCCCCCATGCTCACTTCCTATTTGGAACGTGGCGGCTATGTCCATTTACGTATACAATCTATGTCCGTACCTTATAAATAAATAGCAATTGGATCTCTATCTGTAGCTTTACATCATTATAATACTTCTTCTTTAGTCGGTACCAAAAGTAGACCAGCGGTGAGGGGCTACAGAGCCTCTAGTGCGTCTCATTTACACACAAGTCAATGATGTGGACTATAATAATTTTACTTCTTTGTATGAACAGTGGAGCTTTGTTTGTTTTCCCTCAGAGCTCAAGACACAAAGTCGTTTTTTCACAGTCGGAGTTACCTTGAGAACTAATCATGCAGTCATTACTATTGATCCAGTAGTACACACACAAACACACACAAACACACACACAAACACAAACACAAGCTCCCACCTGGCCCCTTACTGTAGTGTCATTTAACAACTCAAGACAGTGCGAGAAAAAACATCAATTCCCATAATCCAATGCATACCAAATGATTTGCAATTATTACACTTGAGATTAAGTGTAAATTCAAGCAAAAATGACCAATCGGATCTCTGGACATCCAGATATATGCACTCTCTCTCCCCTACTTCATCTTCTAGAAGTGTCACGATATTAAATCAAATAAATCAGGACTAAACCAGGTCTAAAGCAGGACTAAACCAGGTCTAAATCAAGCCTAAATCAGAACTAAAGCAGGACTAAACCAGGTCTAAAGCAGGACTAAACCAGGTCTAAACCAGGTCTCTGTTCATATGCTGCACTGTTACTTTTATTGTACATAATAGTATTTTTTGGTATTTTATATTTTGTATTTTATATTTTTGCTCCACCAAAACAAAATTAGAGTCTATCTTTAAGTCTATTTCTAAATTATTCTTTTTTTTTAGCCATTATCTATTATCGTGTTTTATTGCATGTTCCATTTTCCTGCTGTTCTTGAACTGTGCGTTGCAACGCTGGAATTTCCCCACTGTGGGACTAATAAAGGCATATCTTATCTTATCTTATCTTAAATCAGGACTAAAGCAGGTCTAAAGCAGGACTAAACCAGGTCTAAAGCAGGACTAAACCAGGTCTAAAGCAAGTCAAGTCTAAATCAGGACTAAAGCAGGTCTAAATCAGGACTAAAGCAGGTCTAAAGCAGGACTAAACCAGTTCTAAATCATGCCTAAATCAGAACTAAAGCAGGACTAAATCAGGTCTAAATCGGGACTAAACCAGGTCTAAATCAGGACTAAACCAGGTTTAAATCAATTTTAAATCAGGGCTAAACCAGGTCTAAAGTAGGTCTACAGGAGGACTAAACCAGGTCTAAATCAAGTCTAAAGCAGGACTAAATCAGGTCTACAGCAGGACTAAACCAGGACTAAACAAGTCTTTAAAAAGACCAGATCAGATCACTAGCCATCCAGATAAATGCACTCTCTCTCCCCTACTTCATCTTCTAGTAGTGTTGTCATGATACTAAAATTTCAAACTCGAGTTCAATACTAGGAATAGACTTGATACTCAATACTGATTCCGATACCACAGTGATAATAAAACAATACTTTATTCAGACAATAGAATGTGACTTTCAACTTATTAAATTAAATTAAATCATAGTACCTTCAGATATGTTCTACCACAGCAGCAGAACCAGCAGCCTCTTCAGCCTCTCTGTATTTCCCTTACAAATCCATCACAACTCTCACTTTATTACAAAACTGGTGTCTCCCAGCTGCTCGGATCTAAGTGCTAAAGTTTATCTGTGAAATGAATTATTAATGGCTCCCCGCTCATTTGTCTGTGTCTGCTTATGTCTTTATTGGTTGAGTTATGATGTATGTCCCATTGCAGAAGAACTGGTAGCGTTCATATTTGCTTGTTATTGGCGGTTTTCGGATTGAGTACGTCAGTTTTTCCTATTGGTTACATTTTATTTTGCCACGAAATATCCAAAAAGTAAATGCACAAATGTCATACACCATCATTTCTATTCGTAGCTATTAGGGATGGGACAAGATCTCGTGATACAAGAGACAAAACCACCACAAGATTCTGCACACAAAAAAAATTATGTGGATTGGACAAAAAAGATTTTACATGTTGGTGATTTTGTATCTCTTTAACTGTTCTAAAAAGCAGCACTGGAATGGGAACATTTTAAATCAAACAAATAAAAAAAAATGTGAGGCCAAAATTGGAAACTGAATCATGACATTTCTATATTGGAATTATGTTAAAATCTCACCCCATCCCTAGTAACTATAGACCCTAGAACTCACTCTGTAACAATAAAGAAACAGCATTTTATTATTTATTATTACCATTTATAGTTTTCCTCTTTGTTATTATATTATATTGTGATGTGCGAGCTACTGTGCCCAAATAATTTCCCTTGAGGATCAGTAAAATTTGTCGAAATCCAACTCTAAGTCCAAGTCTTTTCAACAATATTCTATTAAGCTGCACCATCTGTATTCATGGGTTTGATGCTGCGTTCATGGGGCCTGCGGAAATTCTAAGACGAGATGCTGAGGTTCTGACTTGTTTGTGTGTTTTTATCTCGGAAAGTCTAGATTTTGACAGATCACGGTCAATAAAATCACTTCTAAAATGGTTTAAAATAGCTAATTAGTATGCTGAGAGTTGTTGTTGCTCGCCTGTATGTGTTACCTTATTTGTTTACTTTAGCTCGTTAACGTAACAACGGTAATTAATCAAACAGTTGTAGTCTGGGGTCGTTCTTGTGCAGATCTTTTGCACTCTTACGATCTGGATAACTGTCAGGCAACCCATAATTCTAATCACTTTAAGTCAAAGAGCTCAAATGTATCAGATAAATACACAAAAATTAACCTGCGTGGCAAACTCTGGCACATTTACACGCCGTACTTTATGTCGATTAATGTGCCATATTTAAACATTAACATAAACGAATCAGCTAACTCCCATTCGTCTCCTCAAAAAAGGTAACGTCAGGTGTAAAACTCTGACACACAGTTTTGGCTTGAGTTCCTGAGTTGTTTTTCCGACTCGTGCTGCGTTCAGGTGCATTTTTCATCCCGGAAAAAAACAGTATTGAACTGAGAGAACGTGTATTAAAAGTATCAGCGTGACAATATCGAAATGTATGCTACAGACATCCACCAAGGCAGTGAAGCTCTCTCGCAACGGCAACAAGTTCCTCGCCTGATTTTAAGTTATTCTAGTTCAGACCCTGATATTTGTGGATAACCTGCCTGACTTCCTGCCGTTTCTTCTTCTACACTTTTACAGCGGCGTTGTAAAATCCTCCCTCTCCCCTCTCCAGCAACAATAACAGTCATAAAAGTCGAATCCGCACACGCAAAGGGCCATAAACTGGGTCACGCTGAAGGTGATTTCCGAAGCCTGCATTCTCAAAAGGACCATTTTCGCCATTGCCGTGGAAAAAAGTCAAAATTCGCACATGGAAATGCAGCGGGTGGGATGGGAAAGAGGGAGCGAGAGATGGAGAGAGACTTGACCGCTTATAACACAAATTTGGGTCAACGTGGAGAAGGGCCAGTGGTATTTTGAGTTCTCGTCGCCTGGAGTGACTCTGCGATGGAGAGATGGGCACGTGTCGCCATGAACAACTACAAAAGGCATTATATTCAGCCAATCAGATGTCTTCTCTTACGGGAGGGCAGTTCTTTATGATGTTATGAGCTGGTCCAGGGCTAGAATAGTACAGAAATAATACGCTATGGCTATTAAAGGTGCATTGCGTAACTTTTCTGGTAAAGCAGATGTTATTGCTTTGTCTGGAACGTTTCGCAGTACGGAATTTAACTTTTCTATCATCATGGAGACCAAACAAGACCAAGTTACAGGTCAGATCTGTGGAGAGGCGACCCCGCTCACAGTCAGAATTTATGTTTTTCTAGGTATTTTTGAGCTTTAAAACCACCTGTAATTGAATAAACGTAAAGTAGAGCTGTTTAATGTCACACTGCGGAACATTCCAGGCAGAGCAATGACATATCCATAGAAACAAGCAGCAAACGAGCACCTTCTTGTCTCCATGGAGATGTTATTGCTTTGTCTAGAATGTTCCATGGTAGACATTAAACTGTAATAAGAGTGAATTATTGTATTTTTGAGTGATAGAAACACCCGTAATGAAGAAATGGCCCATAGACGTGTTTAATGTCACACCATGGAACATTCTAGGCAAAGCAACAATATCTCCATGGCGACAAGCAGGTGTCGGACATTCCAGAGACCTGATATAGTAGTCCTACAGTTTAGACCTGCTTTAATTCTGGTTCAGACCTTTTATAGTCCTGGTAGTCTGGTGAATTACACATTCTCCATTCTATTCCTTTGGGCACAGACCTATGACATCATAACAAGGTGACAGGTCCTTTGAGGTGATGTAATGTTACCTAGTACGGCTTTATACCACAGTAATATGACTAGGGATTCTAATATCTGTACCACACTCACATTACTTTACACTTTAGCCCCTTGTGGACACTTCTTATTGTTTAAAGGGCCCATATTACACTATTTTCTGATCTATTATAGTGGGGTTTCCTCATCACAAACAGACCTGGAGTTGTGTTTTGTTTCATTCACACATGTTTAACACACAAACCCTGCAGATTTAGACACAGAAAACAGTCTCTTCTACTGTTGTGTTGTCATGTTATAATACAGGAAGTGCTCCACATGACGACAAGCTCACAAGAGTGTCAATTTTGCGTAATATAGGACCTTCACACACAATTGTAATGCTAATCTACCCTCTTAGCCTCACAGGAATTCACAGTGTTTGACAAAAGCAACCTGCAGCTATTTATCTTAACACATCCTGCTAACTGCACCGCTTTAGCATCTGCAGGCTAGAGATGTTTTATTGCTCTACAGGAAGAAGCCAAGCCCAACGCAACTCACCACCCCATAATGGACTGCCAAGGCAAAATTAGATTGAACCAACAGTGCGCACAGCAATGGAATCACAAAGTACCAGCGTGTGTGTCTCTCTGTGCCAGTGTGGAGACAAGAGGGAGCTCTGCGTGCGGAATTCAAAGCCCGTAATAACATTTGTGTATCGTCTTGTCACTTACCATGTTCACTTCTGAGACCATGTCGATACTGGCCACGTCTATGCTCATGCCCACGGCGACGGGCGCTCCTGGAAGAAATTTGGTGAAAAGGGGATTTAAGCTTCACGTGAAAGCCGCCAAAGAATAAAACAGAATTACGTGTGTTGGTGAGGGGGAGCGTGAGGGAGGCAGGGAGGGATGGATGGAGGGATGGATGGAACAGGGGGGTGACTGGGTTAATTGGGTGCGTTAACCTACCTCCAAAATCTGGCCTTAATCGTATGTCGTAGCCCTTCAGCAGCTTGTCCACCGTCTCCTTCACGAAAGACATATTGCCTGGTTCATTGACGCTGGAACGAGAGACACAGAAATGGGGGTAACGCTGGTGAAAATGACCAGTTCTCACCTTCACTTGTACGGGCTCCATGCAATAACCTTGACTCGAGCCAAAATGACATATGGAGACCACTCACCTTCGCGCGCAACATATAATGGACCCAACCACCAAAAAGGAGAAGACGCGACATTTGCGAACCCTATGCGGAGCCAACATATCCTTAATTGGTGTTCTTAAATTCTGGATCTCTCGTTGTTTACAGCAACAAGAAGAAGAAAAAGAAAAAGAAGAAGAAGAGGGAAACGGCGGCAAACCCCAGACAAATCAACAGACGACGTGCACGCTGCGCGAATTAATCCATTGATTGACCGAAAGAGGAAAAAAAAAAAAAGAAGAATCAAGAGTCTGGAACGTGAGCGAAAAAGTCAGCGGCTGAGATGTGAAATACGAGCTGACATCTCCGCGCTGACAGGAAAAAAAAGAGTGGTTTTCCCTGCGCTGCGCTCGCGGTGTGCGCTCTGGAGGAGAGGAGGAGAGGAGGAGAGGAGAAGAGGAGAGGAGAAGAGGAGAGGAGAGGGGTTTTACAGGGGGAAGCAGCCGAAGCGCATATTGATGAGGAGACGGGTGCGCGGGGATGAGACGGCCGCTACTGCCGCTGCTGCTGGTGGCTCGGGAGCGGCGGAGGCTCGTTCAAAGGAGAGATGGAGCCCCCGACACTTACGCACTGTAAAAAAAAATATCCCCACTTGATGCGGTGGACAGCCTCTCACGAGCTTTCACTTTACAGCTGCGCGAGGCGTTTTTGTTTATCCACGAGCGACAACGAGCCCGTAAGCAACAACACATCCGATTTCTTGTTTTTGTTTTAACAATCGTGCACCGCGTAAAGCCGATGCGTTATTTTGGACATGTGTTGAGTTTGCGCAAGTTAAACCACAGTTGGGACTCAGTTTCCCAGAATGCAACTCGACAGATTGGTGCCCTAATGTAATGAGATGAGGTGATGGGGCAAGATTGGAATTTCTATTGCAGGTTGTGTTTATTTAGTGAAAACTGCACTCATCACCAATACATGAATCCTTAAAGTCAAATATTATTATTATTATTCACTTTAATTATTATTCACTTATCAACTTTTCCAATTGCCCACAAAACAGCCAGAGATTAAAGTTGCACTATGTAACTTTCTGGTCATGGAGATCTTATTGGTTTGTCAGAAATGTTCCACAGTACAACATCAAACATCCAACATCTATTTTGCATTTATTCAATTATGGGTGATTTAATTACTCAGAAATGCCTTGATAAACATGCATTCTTATCGTGAGCCGGGTCGCCTCTCCACAGATCAGACCAGTAACTTGGTCTAGGGACATCACATGTTTGCATCCACTGGGAGAAAAGTGTTTAATGTCATACTGTAAAACATTCCAGGCAAAGTAGTAAAATCTCCATGGAGACAAGGTGGTACAGGGGACCAGTAAAGTTACACAATGCACCTTTAACATGTAGTAAACGGTAAGAGATACTCCCTACAACTGTACAACTCCCCCTTATATAACAGATAATACTCCCTACAACTGTACAACTCCCCCTTATGTAACAGATAATACTCCCTACAACTGTACAACAACTCACCCTTATGACATAGATAATACTCCCTACAACTGTACAACTCACCCTTATGTAACAGATAATACTCCCTACAACTGTACAACTCACCCGTATGTAACAGATAATACTCCCTACAACTGTACAACTCACCCGTATGTAACAGATAATACTCCCTACAACTGTACAACTCACCCTTATGTAACAGATAATACTCCCTACAACTGTACAACTCACCCTTATGTAACAGATAATACTCCCTACAACTGTACAACTCACCCTTATGTAACAGATAACCCTGTCCTGTCAGTCACTATTTCATCTTTACACTGTTTCTCTCTTGCAGCCTCTTGTTTATAGCCGAGTTATATTTGTATTATTATATGTCTGTTTATTTTATTTTTACTTGTACATAAACATTTGATATAATTTTTGTTACTTATTTTCAATTTATTATTAGCATTTATATTTTTACTCTTTGTTTTTATAAAATATTGTGATGTGTGAGCTACTGTGTCCATATAATTTCACTTACGGATCAATAAAGTTTGTCTGAGTCTACGTCTAGTCTCAAAGAAGATTTTTGGAAGTGATCGTGGCAAAGTAAAAACCAGAACTGGAGCCAATCCGCAGAATTTACCAGACCAATTTGCACATTTTTTACAGTGCGCGTCACCGCTCGCGCGCCAATCCCCATCCCCTCGCGCTTCCTGTGAAAATGGCGGGACCTTGACGCGCACGGAGCGGCGACAGGCGGCATCGATCACCCGGTTAATCGATGCTCGTGATAGATTAGCCTATTCCTCTTGCGTAATGGCCTTTTTCCTTAAGTAAAACGTAACTCGGGGGGCGCATGGATTATACGGTGAAATCCCGCGGATAATTGGACACGGTGCGCGCGCACACACAGGCTACGTTTACGCACACACAGGCTACGTTTACGCACACACAGGCTACGTTTACGCACACCACAGGCTCAGCTGCAGAAAGTGAAACATTAACATAAACACGTTTTTAGGGCCTTACCTCGTGTCGTAGATCGCGTACAACTTCTTACTTCCGTCAACAGTGTTCCTGCAAAACAGACAGGTGCTTTACGCAGGTGTTGATGACAGGGGCGTTCAAGTCAGGCGGGCTGCTCAGGTTCTAAAAGAAAATGTGCGTATGAAGTGCAACTTGTGTGAAGGGAACGAAGTAAAAGTAGTAAAGTTCTGTACTCTAGTAGTTTTTAAAGGTGATGCGTTTTACTTTTACGTCATTACGTCTGAGAGCAGGTGTCTCCACTACGTTTTTGATCTCGACTGTAGTTTAGCTGCTGAAAAGGCTGAGGATTTATTTTGAACACATTTGTAATTTGAGCAAACAAAAATATACAAATAAAAACAGCTAACAAACAACTGATTTAATTGTTTCTGTTGAACAAAATTCAGTACAAATCAGTATCAAAATCACGACATTTGAAGCCTTATGTCTTATAAGGCTTCAAATGTCGTGATTTTGATCAAAATCTGTGCAAAATACTTTCAGTTTTTACTCTTTAAGTACATTTTTAAACAGGTACTTTAATACTTTACTTAAGTAGATTACTTTAATACTTTACTTAAGTAGATTTTTTGCATGTGATATTTTTACTTTTACTTGAGTATTTTTTGCTCTCGTATCTGTACTTCTACTTAAGTAACAAAATCGAGTACTTCTTTCACCACTGCTAATTTGATCCAGTCCTCCAAATATCACAATTTTTCAAACTTACTCAAAACCTCGCCATTTTCTTTTAATTTTCATGCTTTCAAAATCAACTTTAGTGGACAAAAAGTTTACCTGCTACCAGTGGTGGAAGAACTCAGTTTTGTTACTTAAGTAAAAGTACAGTTACCGGAGCAAAAAAATACTCAAGTAAAAGTATGACATGAAAAAATCAACTTAAGTAAAAGTATTTAAGTACGCTTTTAAAAATACTTAAATAGTAAAAAGTAAAAGTATTTTGTGCAGATTTTGAGATCTAATAAAGCCTCAAATCTTTGGGTAATGACCAAAAGAACAAGATCGCGGATACAAGCGGCCGAAATCAGTTTCCTCCGCAGAGTGGCTGGGCGCTCCCTTAGAGACAGGGTGAGGAGCTCAGTCACACAGGAGGAGCTCGGAGTAGAGCCGCTGCTCCTCCACATTGAGAGGATCCAGCTGAGGTGGCTCAGGCATCTGATCCGGATGCCTCCTGGACGCCTCCCTCGGGAGGTGTTCCAGGCATGTCCCACCGGGAGGAGGCCCCGGGGAAGACCCAGGACACGCTGGAGGGACTATGTCTCTCGGCTGGCCTGGGAACTCCTTGGGGTCTCCCCCCCAGAGGAGCTGGAGGAAGTGTCCGAGGAAGTCTGGGAGTCCTTGTAAAAAAATAAAGCCTTTTCAGCGGGTCTCAAACAATAAAAAATACTTTTTATTTATTTTTTATTTTTCAGTTTTGTTCAAAAGTGTAGTGAAGTAGAAAATACAGATCCCTGCTCTCTACAGTTTCCTAAAACAGTACTTTAGTACTTTTACTTACTTTGACTACTCATTATGTTCCATCACTCCCTGTTACCCAGTAACAGTACCACTGAAAACAGTGCCCAGAATAAAGCCTCACACTTAATCTGACTCTCCTCACAGTGGTCATAATGTTTTGCCTGATCTGTCAGTGCATTTGTGAATATTTCATGTGACTGGTGTGAATACACTGGCCCTTGTACTCTGTGTCTCTATGTTAATTTGATTCAATACTTCGTGTTTGAATCTCACAGGATACTGTAATAATACTAGTACTTTTTTTTACCCATCACAGTCTGTTGTAGCCCGTGCAGCCGTAATCAATGGGAGCTTGTTTTTCTCCTTTTCTCCCTCTTCGTAGCTCGCGGTGCTGCCTGAATTTTAAAACAGTGGGTTGGGGCTCGAGGGCAAATATTGAAAGTCCCCTCACACCCCCTCACACCCCCTCACGCGCTGCCTTTCATCCCCTCACTCTCCCCTCACTGTCCCCTCACTCACACGTGGGCTTTTCTGCTCCTTCCCTATTCCCCCAGCATCAGTCCAACACTTGTCCAAACGGTCATACAGGCGCGCGCACGGGAGCTGTCCACACGCGCCTTGGTGCTGAAAGCTCGCTCCCGGGGGGGTGGGGGGTTGGCTCGGTCTGGTTCGGTTCACACGCGCGGACACATCTGATTAAAACGAGCGGGGAGGTTAAAAAGCGCGCGATAATTACGGCGTGCCAAATGTGGAGCGCGGCTACCCTCTGATGGCAAACTTCAGCAGGATCAAGATACGGATTTTCGAGCGATTTCCCACATAGATAAACGCGCATGTCCTGTGATATTCTACATGTTAATTAAGTATTCCACAGTTAAAAGGATAATATTTTGTTTACGCCAATTTGGTAATAGATGCATGGATTAAACTCAATGTCAACATAAGCGTAAAAATAGGCTACGTTTCACGCAAATATAAGAATTATTATTATTATTATTATTATTATTATTATTATTATTATTATTATTATTATTGGTCTGTATACTTAGTTTAAAACTAATTTAACAACTACTACCTACTTGTCTCCATGGAAACGTTATTGCTTTGCCCGGAATGTTCCGTGGTATGACATTAAACGCATCTATTACGGGTGTAAAAATAGAGTAATTCCTTCTGTGAATAGGGGCGACTCTCCACAGATCTGAGCTGTAATGTAGCGTAGTGCCGTCCCCTGCTTTTCTCCCTCGTGATAGATAGATTTAAGCTATACTGTGGAACATTCTAGGCAAAGCAATAACATTTCCATGGATACAAGCAGGTGGCAGGACCCTCCACTTGAAATGTCACGCAGTGCAGCTTTAACTTTAAATCTATCACGTGATAAAAGGCAAAGGTGAATTAAATCTTACGCATTACGCACACGTTTTAACTCAAAGGGATTATTGACACTGTAATGAATAAAACGACGTTAGCAACTTTCATTTTGTTTCTGTTTTAATTATAATCCACCGACATCAGCAAAAACTATTTAAATTCACTATCTTTTCTATATTTATTTTACATTTTCGCTCTGTGCGCCACAAAACGCGCATTATGCGAGTCAAACCGGGTGCGTAAAACCCCTCTCCACCTCCCCGCACTGCCCGATGGCGCCTCCTCTTTTATAACGCACCAATCGGGAGCAGCTATTAACAAAATATTGGCTGCAGCAACTCGAATCTCTCGGTCACCGTCTCTCCAGCGCTCCGACGTGCTCCGTTCGGGGGTTCATGACAATCTTCTGTGGGGTTTTTAGCTCAGAATTTGGCATTGCACCGGCTGCGGTTGGCTGAGATGGTGCCGCAGCCGCCACAGTGACTAAATCGAAGCATCCAGCCCCAGCCTAAGCGCTTGAAGATGGGCATACGCTGATTGGAGGAGCCGAGGGGGAGAGAGAGAGACAGCGGTGAGGACGTTACCGACGAAGAACCGGGTGATTGAGGCTATACCCCGCGCGCTTGTAAAGAAGGACGTACAGGGACCGCGCCATGGACACGCACTCAGGTTAGAACCGCCGCTTCCAAGCCCCGTTTCAACACGAGGCATGTTTGACCGAAATTGACCTAAAGGAAAACGGGTGTCAAACGAAATGTCCCGAAATGCAATGCGCTTTCTTTTACACAACATTGCAGATAACTATTGCTTTTTTCTAACGCGAAGGCGCCGATTCATTTCGGGTTAAACCGCTCCTAAATAAATACGCGTGTTTATTTGTAATGGTGCAGTGCTCAGTGAGTTGGTGGACTTCTTCTGTTGTGGCGTAGACTTTATTATTGTTATTATTATTATTTTTATGTCATCTTTTTTGCAGTTTTGCACGTGAGATCGGCCAACATCCCGGCTATGGCATTGGCCGTGTTGTCGTATGTTAACCTGTGTGGTTGCCAGATAAGGTAAGATACAAAGTTTTGATCCGTGTATAAGTCATAGTCTGTTCTTTTTGATGGATCGGGCTGTGTACACATCTTAAGAGTCCGGAAGAAAGCCAAAAAATCTAGGTCACAGCTCTCCACAAAACATCGTCTTCTCTCAAGAGTGAATCCATTGACTTTATAGTCTTGGCAGCACTTCAAATTTCAGATAACGTTACATTTGCAGTTGTTTGACACTGGCTTTTGTGTCCAAACAGTGTCCAAACCCGCTCCAAGACCCTATAGAGCTGAATCTCATTTATTAAAAGGTCTTATATTACACAAAGTAGACTCTTGTGAGGTTTAAGCCATGTTATAATGCTCTTACCTTGTCAAAAACCTACTGGAGTTGTGTTTTGTTTCATTCGCACATGTTTTATTATTAGTCTGTTTACATCTCCAAAGCTCAAAATGCTCTGTTCCACCTTGTGATGTCATGAAGCGATAGTTTTCACGTTAACAGCTCTTTTTACCTTTAGTTCAGTAGAGATCGGCAATCCCAGAGCTGAAATCATCCAAATGATTCTAGTGAAGGTGTGCAATGGTGTTTAAAAACACAGTGGAGCTCTTCCTGTATTACCACATGACATCACAAGGTGGAACAGAGTGTTTTTTTGTTTGAGAGAAGAACTAAATATACAGTGTTTGTGTGTTAAACATGTGAGAATAAAACGAAACAACTCCAGGCATGTTTGTGATGAGGAAACAGTATTAGAAAGATCAGAAAATAGCGTAATATGGGCCCTTTAAAGGTGCATTGTGTAACCTGTGTGCCAGAGGGTCCGTCACCTGCTTGTTTCCGTGGAGATGTGCCTAGAATATTCCACAGTATAGCCATAAACCTACAAATCTCCAGAGTCTTGCAAGCCAAATTACAAGTTAGATTTGTGTAAGAATGGATGTTTTTCAATGTATTTTTGAGCAATAAAAACACCCGTAGTTGAATAAATGCTAGACAGATCAGTTTAATGCCATACTGTGGACAATTTAAACCAAAGCATTAACATCTCCACGGTGACAAGCAGGTAGCGGACCTCCTCTCACCTTTAATCAAGCTAAATATTATGGGCGCCTGATATGTATTCGTCCTATAAAAACAAGATTCGCATTTCAAACTATTTCATGGCAGTTTTTTTCTTACATCACTTTTTGAATAAAACTACAATTCAGAAAACCCCCATCCCCAGCTGTCAATCCATCGGAATTTTGTTCCATTTCGCCTGGTTATAACACTAAAAACTGGACAAAATCTTGCAAAATCTCAGAAATGATTCTTTAAAAGTTGCACTATGGAACTTCTAAGGTTCTCGTCTCCATGGAGATGTCATTTCTTTGCCTGATATTTTTCACAGTAGGGCTTTAAACACATCTCCCCTGCCTTTGTTCAATTACAGGTGTTTTATATCAGAAATACCTTAAAAACATGAATTCTCCATAGATCTGACCATTAACCTGTTTATATTGTGATTTTTCTCTCTCTTACAAGTACATAAACGTCTATGGATACATTTTTATAGTAATTTATGCAAATATTAAAGGTTCACTGTTTAACTTTTTGGTAGGGGGTCCGTCACCTGCTTCTTTCTATGGATATGTCATTATTATTTTCTTATTATCTTTATTTTAACAGCACAACAACTACAGAGACCCAGAAGGAAAGCAGTGGTATCGACAACAGCACAGTGTTCACCAGGATTTTGGACGGACTCCTGGACGGATATGACAACAGACTACGGCCAGGACTTGGAGGTTTGTAGTTGTTGTAGTAGTAGTAGTAGTAGTAGTAGTCGTCGTAGTAGTAACACAAAGCAAAAACAAGCTGTAATTGAAAGTTATTACATTCGCCGCTGAAGCTCTTTCATTATAAGTATTGATTGTTCAGTATAGATTTCTGCTGTATTGTGCAACCCTTAAGTAATTAGTCAAAGAAATATTGCTGTACCTTTGTCATAATATTTTTAACATCATCAAATCATTATTACAATTATGAAACTGTAGTAGTAGTAGCAGTAGTAGCGATAGTTAGTAGTAGTAGTAGTAATAATACTGGAAAAAATGTATTGTCAACTGAGAAATAGAAATGTTTAAAAATGTCCTGTATTACTATTAATCGCAAACATACCTGGAGTTGTGTTTTGTTTCATTCACACATGTTTGAGTAACCCTTTATTATTAGTCTGTCTATATCTCCAAAGCTCAACATGCTCTGTTCCACCTTGTGATGTCATGAAGTGGTAGTTTTCAAGTTAACATCTACCTTTTACCTTTAGTTCAGTAGAAATGGGCAATTCCACAGCTGAAATCAAACGATTCTAGTGAAGATGTGTGGAGTTTAAAAACACAGTGGAGCAGACATCACAAGAACTCAGCCTAAAAATCTGCAGGGTTTGTGTGTTAAACATGTGCGAATGAAACAAAACACAACTCCAGGTGTGTTTTCGACGAGGAAACCACATTATAACGCAGATCAGAAAACAGCGTGACGTGGCCCCTTTAAGCCCGTCTGTTAAAATGCCGCTGAGCTGTTGCATTAGCTTAGCATGTGTTAGCATTAATCAGAGCGCTCCATCTGGCCTTGACACAGGTGACGGGAAACGTGACTGACACTGAGATGTATGGCCTTTTAGGGGAAATCCAATCAGTCAATAAAGCACCTCCGTGACACTCTGCTTCAAGAGGTCACAGATACAGCCACTGCGACCCTCTCCTCTGCATCCTCACACCAAATAATTATTTCTACATCCATAAATGCCTCGTAACTCTGACCTTTGCTTCCTTATACTCATATATACACCGTTTATCTCATAGACTGTATATATAAATGGACATAGCTAACCCGATAGCCGCCGCATTCGAAATAAGAAGTGAGCACGGGGCGCTTCTGACTCCATATTCACAATGAAATCTTTACATTCTCTGTAACTTCCGCTGTGAGCCTCGTCATTTTGGTTTAAATGTTCGTATTAACCCGCTCTACACGATCCTGGTGTTTTCATTTCGCTATTTTATCCGTAAATAAATTCCTATTTCTAACATCGAACTCGGCTCCGAATTCGCTCCTATAACCGCCGGCCTTGATGAGCTGCGTTTGACTGGAGCAGAACGCTATGGGTGACGTCACACTCCCTCAGTCCACTTCTTTTTGCAGTCTGTTTACTCTTCTGCGCATCGATACTCAATACCGATTCCAATACCACAATGATAATTAAAAAAACAAAACAAAAAAAACACTAATTTTTACATCATTTAAAAACTATTCAGGAAAGCTTCATTTTCGTCCTGTGAATGTGACTTTTTTAGTATCGATACCTGCTCAAATGAGTATCTAGTTTCGATATTAGCTTTAGCATCGATTAGTGTATGATTTTCAATACTTTTGACCCCCTAGTACAATGCAATGCAAGCCATATCAACCTAATAACAGGGTGTATTTCATTTTCTTTATTTTTTTCCCCAATTTTGAAATTTTACACAACACAAAACAAAACAAATCACTCCCATACCCCAACCTCTCTCTCCGCCCTACACAAAATTACATAAAAAAAAATAAATAAATAACAAAAGAATTGCCATTTCTTTACTCCCAAACGTAAAGTATTCATAGATTCATCGATAGTGTAGGTTATGGTTAGACTCGGAGCCATTTCGTGTGAGTTTGTGCATGTTGTCATCAGATGGTCCTGCAGATTTTTCCTTTTTTTTTATCGCTTTGGCCTTGTCTTGAGCACAAAACCCACTGTGGACCTCCGTAAATCAATCCCACCATCTCCAACGCGTCTTGTACCGCGCTGTTTTATTCATCCTCGCCGTGGCAACCGCCGATAACCTTGGCGCCATTCATACAGACACTTTTCTCCCTCTAAAGAGCCTGTTAAATGAAGGCAATTCATTTTCAGCTTGCTGCAGTCTCCCTCTTTATAATGGCAAGGGGCTAAGTGCGTTTTGAGAAGCGTTTTAGATTCGATTTGTCCTTGTTTTTTGTTTTTGTTTTTGTAATTTTATATAATTATGTTCGTCTGCATAATTAGCAAACTCATTTATTGTAAAATATGAAAGCTAGAGCAGTTTTGTTATGCCGACCAGTGCTGGATCTGCACTGCTGGAGACTTTCCTTCACTTATTTACTTTTTTACTCTTACTAATGGTTAATGGTTCTAATGCTAAAAAGAAAAAAAAACATTGTATAAATAGTACAATTCGCAAATTACTGTAGAATAAACCTTCTCATAGTCCAAATATCTAAATACTGGATGTACTGAATATTGCAACTACTTTAAAGGTCCTATTTTACACAACTTTTATGAGGTTTTGGTCATGTTAGAACGCCGTTACCTCTTCAAAAACATTCCTGGAGTTTTGTTTCATTCACACATGTTTGAATAATCCTGCATTATTAGCCTGTCTGCATCTCCAAAGCTCAAAACGCTCTGCTCCACCTTGTGATGTCATGAAGTGGTAGTTTTCAAGTTAACAGCTACATTTTACCTTTAGTTCAGTAGAGATTGGACTCCAGGTTTGTTTGTTTTTGGAAACAACATTATAACATAGATCAGACCTGTAATGCTCATATCCATGGAGATGTACACGTATTGCCATAATGTGGAACATTCCTGGCAAAACAATTTCTCCATGGAGACAAGTGGATAGTGTACCAAAAAGTTACGTAGTGCACCGTAAAAAAAATTAAAAAATAAATAAATAAATACAATTAAAAAATAAATAAATAATAATAATAATAATAATAATAATAATGTCTTTCAATCCATACCTTTCAACTTTTTATTATGACAACAGTTAACATAAAAAAAAAAACATAAATAAAGAAAAACAATAAGAAACTAGTGTTGTAAAATGATACTAATGGGTGCTAAAACTGGTATCAAAGCTAAATACTCATTTGAGCAGGTATCGATACTAAAAAAGTCCCATTCACAGGACAGAAATGAAGCTTTCCTGGATGTTTAGAATGATCTTGAGCTGCATCAGAACAAGTATAAGAGCAAATAGACTAGGAAACGCCACAGACACATGGGAATAGAAAAGAAAATACTACGATTTAATGCTGAAAATCACATTCTATTTAAATAAAGAGTGTTTGCGGTATCAGCATCAGTACTGAGTATCAAGTCTATTTCTTAGTATCGAAATCTAGTTTGAAATTTTAGTATCGCGACAGTACCGACAGTGAATAATGCTTCTGATGTTATTTTTAGAGCGCGTACTTCTTAGTGAGTAATAATGTGAGATGTGTCATGACCAAAGCCGTTCTCATGTAAGCAGGACGTAGCTTGGTAACCGTCGCTGGCCTTGACGAGGGGGAGTGGTCTGTCAAAGCAAACGAGAAAAAACAGAAGAAGAAGAGACGTCCAGACCGCCTCCTATCACAAATTACAGTAAATAAAATTAACAAAAAAACAAAAAACGTGTATGTACGTGTATAAATAGTACAGTTAGAAAATTACTAGCTGGGAAACCTTACAAAAAATGGTCAAAAGTACAAATATCTAAGTACTGGGTTCTTTTTTAAGACAATACAGTAACGTGTATTT
Source organism: Taenioides sp. WSHXM2023 (assembly GCA_029959045.1). Lineage (NCBI taxonomy): Eukaryota > Metazoa > Chordata > Actinopteri > Gobiiformes > Gobiidae > Taenioides > Taenioides sp. WSHXM2023. The sequence goes on along the minus strand of CM057107.1, from coordinate 13,046,866 downwards.
ACCTTGTTGACATGTTTCGGCTGCACAACTATTACGCTTCGTGGCCAAATCTACATATTTCCAATACCGTAACATCATTTACAGACAGAAGGAGGGGTTCGCAATGGGAGATCCACGATCCGCGATAATGAGCAGTTTTTTCATGGAGGACTTGGAACAAAAAGCATTCAACACAGCACCACCACAATGCCGATTAACTTTCTGGAAACGCTACGTAGACGACATCCTGGAAAAAATACAGCGAGGACCCACCCAAGAACTCACGGACCATCTCAACACACAGGACAGAACCGGTAACATTCAGTTCACACATGAGGAGGAGAAAGACGGAGCAATAACATTTTTGGACATTAAAATCCACCACATCGCAGACGGTAGCATCAAAATAACAGTATACAGAAAACCCACGCACACTGACCAATATCTACTCTGGACATCCGAACATCCCACTGCACATACACTTTCAGTAGTAAGGACACTATGTCACAATTTCAATATCCCAACTGGGCCATAAACAAAGACAGACAACAAGTCAACAATAAAACCAACAAACCCTGACAAAAAACACAACAAACCAATAGAGAGCAGCAGGATCACAAGAACACAGTCACACTACCAAACATCAGAGGAATAACTGAATCCATCCAGAGAGCCATGAAAAAACACAACATAAGTACTGTAGTCAAACCATACACAAAACTCCGCCAACAGCTAATACACCCCAAAGATAAAATCCCACAAGAACAAAAATGCAACGCCATCTACGAAATCCAATGCAAATCATGCAATAAATCAAACATAGGGGAAACAGGCCGGGCTTTTCACATCCGAAAAAAGGAACACCAAAAGGAATGTGAAAAGGAAACATCAGGGAGACTCACCGGAACACAAAAAGACAAAGCAGAGCAGGAAAACCTAAAATCCGCCATATCAGACCACTGTAAAAGAAATAACCACATTATGGATTGGGACGGGGCTCGGGTCATTGGATCGGAAAACAACAAGTTCAAACGCTGGATCAGGGAGGCCATTGAAATCAGGAAACGAGGCACGGACAGAATTAACCGAGATGACGGAGCGTTCCTCCTTTCACACACCTGGGACACCCTCCTCCAGAGAGCACCAGGCGATGGGAGGCGTGGTCAGTCTGAGCGACCTGCCAGGTCCATCAGGCTGACCACGCCTACAGGAAGTAACAACTGCTGACCACGCCTACAGGAAGTAACAACAGCTGACCACGCCTACAGGAAGTAACAACTGCTGACCACGCCTACAGGAAGTAACAACAGCTGACCACGCCTACAGGAAGTAACAACTGCTGACCACGCCTACAGGAAGTAACAACAGCTGACCACGCCTACAGGAAGTAACAACAGCTGACCACGCCTACAGGAAGTAACAACAGCTGACCACGCCTACAGGAAGTAACAACAGCTGACCACGCCTACAGGAAGTAACAACAGCTGACCACGCCTACAGGAAGTAAGTAACAACAGCTGACCACGCCTACAGGAAGTAACAACAGCTCATATACGACACGTCACCACCAACACTGGTGACAGCTAGCTGCCGAAACATGTCAACAAGGTAAATACACTTTACCGTATGGTCTTAAAAAAGAACCCAAGAAGTTAAAGAATATATTATGCATTGAATATTATAAGTATTAAAAGTGCAGTGTGTAACTTTTCTGGTGGAGGGTCTGCCATCCGCTTGTCTCCATGGCGATGTTGTTTCGTCTGGAATGTCCCCGTACGGCATTAAACACATCCATCTTACCTTTACGCAATAACACGAGTTTTATTGACTTCAAAACTTGTATTCTTACTGTAAGTGGGCTCGCCTCTCCACAGATTTGGCATGTAACTTGGCTCTATGGTGTCACCTGCTGTCTCCATAGAGATAAATAAGTGTAATGCCATACTGTGGGACATTCCAGGCCACATCTCCATGGAGAGAAGCTGATGACAGACCCTCCATCAAAAGTTACACAGTGAACCTTTAATATATCGGTTGGGCGATATCGGGCCAATACTTGGACCGGTTTTTTTAATCGGTTATCGGCCGTAAATCTCCAGGACACGATATTTAGTTTTGGTTGATCTGCTGCCTAAAAAATACACACAAAGTTTTATATTAACACTTAAAAGTACACTGCGTAACATTTCATTTCTGTTACAGGGTTCGCCACCTGCTCGTCTCCATGGAAATGTTATGGCTTTGCCCAGAATGTTCCACAGTATAGATTAA